>VYZT01042229.1:4506-36522 GCA_013400735.1 Pomatostomus ruficeps | reverse complement strand
TTTTATTTTAGATACAAAGGGGAGAAAAAAAAAAAAAAAAAAAAAGGAAGAAAAGGAGAGAGGCTTTGCAAAATACACAAATTGATTTATGCCATTTTCTTCTTGTACTCTGACCCCAGGCATATGAGAATCAACATCACTACAGCAAAAACACTGCACTGTAATGACACTGGCCATACAGTAACTCAGCTTTGCAGATTCACTTATATGTCACAAATAGCAAGTCCACACTGGGAGATTTTACTGGGGCTTCAGATTAACTGAAACATGATGACACTGAAATAAGGACAACAAATATTTTTTTTGTGTTCAGAAGGATAGTTGACCTCTTCCATTAACATATGCCCAAATTAGATACCTTTTGTTATAGTAGTTGTGGCAAATACTCACTAGGCTGGCAGACAGCAAGATGAGTCTACATACAGCTATAAAAGAACAATTATTCCACTACATCTAAGCCACCCCATTTTTCCATCTATGCAAATGCTACATGTATAACAATTTGTATATCCTTTTAAAATTGTAGTCCTTAAAATTACAGATATTTCTAACTTAAGTTGTCAGGAAAGGATAAGACAGAGACGTACCTGGTTCAACCTAATAACAGAATCAGAGAAGAATGCCTGGTCTAAAACCTATTATTTGTCAGTCTTTAAATTTTACTGAAGCTTATGGACAAAAGAGAAATGAATTCTTAAATATCCAGTCTCTGCATGTTTGACTATTCACCTACAGCACACAGAAGATTGCAGTTTAATACTCCCCTGTAAGCAGTACAGAGCAGAAGGAGTTAACTTATGAAATGTGTCATTTCACTGGCTTCTTTAATTTGAATTCATTATTTCCATTCCTGGAACTTGGGCATAGGAATGGATAGGAGAAAGGGGGGAAAAAAGCAATGAAGCTGGGCTCAAGACACACTCCACTGCCAATTCCTTAATGCCAACATGGCATCATCCTTGAGATTTCACAGCAATATCATCACTGACCAGCAGAAGATGCTCTTTTGTCCTTTTTTAAATATATGGGGTAAGACAGCACTTGGTCTCTAAAGATAAGACCTACATTCTGGCTGTGCAAACAAAAAGACTGGGCATTAACAACTAAATTGTGCAGGTTTTAACAGAAATATACACTTCCACCGACAGCAGAGTATCTGTTAGTTCTTGCTATATATACAGTGCATACTAAATCCATATTCAAAATTGTTTTAAATTTGAGCCCTTTTTTCAATAGGCATGAAGATGTCTCTAGCTGGCTGGAAACAGTAATAGATTTTCTTAGTAGTATTCTCAATCCATGATCATTGCAGACAAATCACAGACCTGAATTTTGTGTTTATCAAAAATGAACCACAGTTACATTTCTCTCTTCTGCCACAGAATACCTCACAGCCTCTGCCTTTGAGAATAGTTTATAGAGATGGAATATTAAGTGTGTCTATTATCTACTGTACTACTATCAGCCATACAAATGTTCTTATTTTATTCTGACATTTTGACCTGGTTTCTTTTTTACCTTGTTTACTTCCAGCTATATGAGTAAATGGAAGCTGCTATGCCATCTATCCGAATGAAAAGGCAATAACTAGTATTGCCATGAGTGAATATAGAGCATCAAATATTATGTGTCACCAGGGCACAGAAAAAAAGTCATATTCCCAGCAATATTAGTAAATTAGTCTCTCTAGGTCTATCTACCCAACTGCACCAACTCCCAAGGCTCTAAAATTTAGTGAACACAAATCCCTTTATCATCTATTACAGTGAAAATAAAAGTATTGTTGACAGCATCTAAATACTACATTGGAACATGATGAAGACAGTCCTTGACACCTCCATTCCACACTGGATCCTCCCCACCTCTTTGATCACTGAAGTCTCACAAAAGCACTCTGTCTATTAAGAGACAAGTGCAAAGCTGGGACCTTCAGTGGTCCCTGATTCTGAAAAACTACAATCTAAACTATGATCTAACAGACTGTACTTTGAAAGGTTATAAATGGCTCTTCGGCTGAGGTAAAAAACTTATTCTGCTATGTATTGTGCCTTATTCTTGTGTGAATCTAGTGAGCCAGGTAGGAAAGGGAAACACAGGTAAGCCAAACCATCCTTCCACTTGCATTCCAGATTCTTGCAGAAATACCAAATAGTGAAAGGGCTAGGTAATGCAGCTACGAAGAGTTGATTTTTATCATAAAAGAAGATTATGTGGATTGAAAAGACATATAGGTGAGGAGATACATATCTCTATATACACAAAGAGGGCCTGAGAGGGATTATTTACAAGGGCATGTAGTGATAGGACAAGGGGGAATGGCTCTAAACTCAGAGACAGCTATTAGGAAGAAATTCTTCACTGTGAGGGTGGTGAGGCACTGGCACAGGTTTCCCAGAGAAGATGTGGATGCCCCATCCCTGGAAGTGTTCAAGGCCAGGTTGGCTGGAGCTCTGAACAGTGTGGTCTAGTGAAAGGTGCCCCTGCCCGTGGCAGAGGGTTTTGAAGCAGATGATCTTTAAGGACCCTTCCAACCCAGATGATTATACACAACTTGGTACAACTCTACCCTACAGGACGTTGAGAAAACTCTTGCTAAGACTCAGCAAGAGACTTTTAAAAGTAAGGATATGCTTAAATGCTTTGCTGAGCTGGGATCCACCTATGCTTTTGCTAGTCTAGAAGTCTAATTAACTCAAGATTATGACTTCCTATTAAGTTTTGCAACCAGCTAAGAGCATATCAAGATTATGGACAGAGCTAACCAAAGAGCTGTTATTTCTTGGTAAGGTACAGGAAGTGGAAAAGATCAAGTATATTGTATGTCCCATCTCCTATGGAGGACAGATAATCTCATGCACAGGAGTTTAATTTAGCAACAATCAGTCAGAAAAAGAGAAAACAATTAAGAAATACTGAAGAAACCACTCCCTTTTGTTAAAATTTACAATCATATCTACATTTTAAATTATATATCATTTAAATTATATATTGCTGCATTTAATTGTTTAATAATATAACCATGGTTTTGGGGTCCAGGTATCACCTAAAGAAATTGTAACAGCACTATATAATTCCAGACAGTACAGAGAAGTAACCATTATTACACCTTACAGAAATTTTGGCAAGAAGCAATGGTAAAGCACAAATATTAGTTCTTTGTTATGTATTGGTAATAAAACCCCTCTATATCTTTGCTACATAAACACTGCATACTATTTAAGCAAAAAAACCCCACTGTGGTAATTAACAAATAATTTCATAAAAGAGTTATAATCACCTGCAAATCATGTCCCTTAAAAGTTCATTCACATTTTTTATTCAACTCATATCAGAAGCATCACTCTTGTGATCATTTTAAAGAATTACTTCTTTAGTATAGCAAAACTACACTCCAAGTTAATTCCTGTATGTATGCTGTATTTATTAGGACTAGTAACCACAGTCATTTTTGTCAACCGGCACTGTCACTCTCTCCACAAATATCATCTGTGTTAAATGTGTTTCAGAATCAAAATTCTACTTAGAAAGATAAGAAAAAAGGTAGTGTTAAGGTATTAAGTCTATATTTTAGACTCTACTTACTTGTTCCAGTTTTTAACAGCATAGTAAGTATAATCTGTATTGGCCATTTGAACCACTAATGAGCTGCAGTTGTCAGATGCTCAGGTTTTTGAAAATAATACAGCTACATTTATTGCTTGTAGTTTTTAATATACAAATACATGTGCATTCAAACTTAATCAAACATTAAGGCAGAGATTTTCAAAGCTAATTACAAGACTTATGCATTCATTTTCCATTAAATTAAGTGGAAATCAGATGTTGGAATATTCTATGCAAGGCTCTAAATCCCAGCATGGAAATGGAACTTGTTACATTTGCTGAATCAAAGCTAGAGGGTGACAACAGGGCTGGGATTCATTTCACCCCAAGACAGTTCTCTAAATTCATGTGAGATAAAAAGCCTCCTGGAGATATCTGTCTCTTCACTGTCTGTAGAGGGAGCCTAGAGAATGGTTCAGTCTAGCCATGTAACTTTTACAGGGATAAAGGTACGTAAGATAAATCCTATTCTATATATCTACCAAGAATTTAAAAGTCAGGAAGAAAACTGGTTGAGGCTTTGAGAGCTTAGTGAAGGACAAAAATACGTGAAAAGCTCGGTGAAACAACTGTATCTACTTTGTCTAGATTTTTACAGTCTTGGCAGGAAAACCTATAAATGATGTTCAAGTTTTTTGCTCGCAATGCTCAAAGATCTCCAGGCTGCCAGGTTCCTGCTGTTTCATATAAAAAGCTCCAAGTGGCAGACAGAAGTTGGAGAACTGGTTAAAGATTGCTGCCAGTATGAAATGCTTTAAATGGAGAAGATGTGATTATTTGCCTGGCTTCCTAACTTTACTCCCCGGCTAGCCACGGTTGCAAATAGAGGCCCCCAAGCCCTGTGTTTTATCTCATACTGTATTTGGATACAAAATTGCTGTACAAAATACAATTAAACTAGAGACAGAATTGCTCATATGTATCTTCCTACATCCTGGGTAACATGAAATATAAGGACATCCTAGGTCAAGACAACAGGTATCAAATACCGACATTTCTCATGTGTTATCCTGGGATGGTCAGACCACTCAGCTGCTCCATTTCTGAGGTGTAGCACTACCCTTCTCGAGCACATTACTGGGCATGTACAGCCAAGACTGACTAAAAAAGGAACAGTGATCAGGAGTTCAGGTTGCTTTGACAAAGGGAGGATGGAGAAATGGAGATGTCTGAATCACCTGCTTGCCATGAAAAAATCTACTTAGAACCAAAACTTTTACTGTTATTGCTGCTATAATATTGTAGAACAGTGTAACAGATCACTGACAAGGCTGTTATGGTTGCTAAATCAAAGGATATTCTGTACTGAAAGGCACTGAAAGAAATATAGAGAGAATGAAGCACAGAGGTTGTGATAACAGAGTGGGTTTGTGTGTTTGTTTTAATTATTAACTTTAAAATTTTCACTTCAAAAGAAATGGGAGAATTTATGCATGCCAAGAAGTGCTCCCTTTCAAAACTCAGTCTTCACTGAGTAAAGTAAGTAAAGCTTTCTTCTAAATGGCATCTCTTATCTTGTCAACCTCATTTAAAGTAAAAAGGCATCAATAGTAATAATAAGCATGCAGCTTGGTGAACAATTCCTTTACAGAACCCAGCTATTACATATTGTAACAAATTAAAAACTCCAAAAGTCTTTGCAGGTCCCCAGAGAAATGCTATTTAATAAAGCAAACACTGATATTGAATGTGACAGAATTCCATTTGCTTCAGAATCCCATCCAACTGGGTTTGGCTGCAGCTGAAGCAATTACGGAAAGCTGTGATTTAATGATTATGCTAAAACCCTAGACAAACAAAGCTCTCACCTACCAAGTGGCCACTTAGCTGTATCACTACCACTAGAATGTATAAAAATCCTTGTAGGATTTCATTTGCTGTCAGTCAACTAGTAACAACATGAGCAATTATTTACTAAAAATGTCTATTTACTAGCTACCCTACTGCTTAAACATGAAAAATGTATAAATCTGAATTTAAACAAAGTAAGCAAAGCCAAGAGTGAACTACATATGTCAGAGAAATCACCTACTAAGGTCATCCTTGTAGCTGAGACCTGATATCCAGTTGAAAGCTCATAACAGGCAAGGTTTTTTTAAATATGTCTTTATGTTGCATATGATAATCCACTGGGGCCTCACCTCTGGGTCCATAAAAATTTAATGAAATTTTAAACATATTTTCATTACAGCAATAGCCTCCTATGAACTACAACCAAACACTTCAGACTCTGTGGACCTGTTAAATCAGTAAAACTGATTCACTTAAGATTTCTTAGTTTTCCAGAAGTGGTATTTGGCCTTTCCTATTCTCCAATACAGTCGAAATTTCTCTGTGTAAAGTTGCAGGACATAAAGAAGTATAAAAATGTGACAATTAGGAAAACTTGCTTACAGAAAACTTGTGAATTTGCTTGGAAATTCTGGACTTTCTTGGTGTGTTCCTGCCAGCCAACAAGCTAAATTGTGAAAAAATGGCCTTTTGGATTTTTCATTTTTACATTAGTCAGAGAGCCAAGTAAGTGAGACCTTGGACTGCTGATGTAGATTTTTACCCTCACTGCCTCCCAGGTGAAGGCATCTCCTGACAAAGACCAAGCAAAGCCTTTGAAAAAGCTATTTCCTTCCTCCCCAGCTTCTTTAAGGAATAGGATCTAGAGACATGGTGCATACCTATAGCCTAAAAAAAAACCTACCAGTGTTATACAAAATTTTTAAAACCACAAAGGATATGAAATCTGTGAAAAAGCTCAAACACACATAAAACTATTTTAAGAAAGAAAACAGTTTTGCATAACATGGGTAAGTATTCACAAAGTTGCTGCAGAGGAGACTGAAATAACTCAAAGAGCTCATAGAAATGCACCTATTGAGCAGCTCAGACCTATTTTCAAAAATCTAAGTCCTCATGTCTTAACAATAAAATATACTGTGGGCATACCATTGTTTGTCTGTTTTGTTACAGTTGCGCATTTCTAACTAAAATATACAATGGTCATGTTCAGAGCCCTAATTTTTAATTAGAATGCGTTCTCCTAGAGTGCTATAAAGCCAGAGCATCTACAGTTTCAGAGCTTTCCTAAAAGATTTGTGTTCGGAGTACTCAAGAGCCTGAGAAGGCAGTAATAGCCTTGACAAAGCCAAGAAACTACACAGTCCCATTTCTGGGAATGTGTTAACTGCCAGAGGAGCTGTCATCTGAAAGTGAGACAGAAAATCAGAAAAGATTCAGTGCTAATGTCTTCTTAGACTAGGGGAACCTTATGTCAAGCTCAGCCCAGAATATATGGATCCACATCAAGCAGCTTGTTTTCTACTAGTGCAATGACAACCACTGTGAGATGTTATCATATTTCTTTGCACTATGTTTTGTCAGAACCTACAAAGTTAGTTGTAGATGGATCACTCTCCAGGTCCTCAAAGAAATATTATATTGGAATATCACAGATGCTCTTTGCAGGGTGCTGGTTTCAGGTGCTGACTGTTCTTAGGATTCTCCTATTCTAAATGAGTTCTTCCCCAATCACTTGAATTTTACACCCGATTCCTGTCTGGCACACTGAAGGATGACCTCTCTGCTCTGAAACAAAATTACTACTTCTTTTTTTTTTTCTCCTCTTGCTTTCTTAGTTCTACTTTCTGATTTGTAAAGTTTTTTCTAGAACCAGATGCACTGATACAGATATGCGCAGAAACATTTTTTGTTGATACTCTCAGCTTCAGTAGTAGTGTCTTCTGGATTAGGTCATCTGCTTCTTAAAATCATATGTCAAGTTATCTCTGGTCTGAGGCATTCTAGCACGAATGTGAACTTTTTATAAACTCCACATGTGAGGTTTGAAAGCTGCAAGAAGTCCATCAGTAGCTGTCAAGTCAGCACAGAGCCCACCATGTATCTCATGGCATCTCAGCAAGGACAAAGGAGTATACTGAGGATCAAATATGCTTTGTATTAAGCAAGCAGTTCCTTATTCAGACTCCTGTGAATGTACTTGTTCAGAAAGGCTCAACATCTGGCAGGGGTCAGGTCTGGACAGAGTTCCTTCTGACTTGATTCAACTCTCTCCAGTACAGGTGACAATCACAGGCCTTCACGTCCTGAAGTCTCAACAGACTTGCAGAACAAGTACAGAATCAAAGCAGCTTCCCTGTCTCTCCCTGCAAATACTCATGCACCTTGATCTGAAGGGACTACAAGCAGGATTACACTGTCAGTATTCTCCTCATTCCTCTGCCAATATTCCAAGCACTCATTAGAATCAGTCAAAGAGGTGACACCAGACTGCCCAGGGCACACAGCCTAGAAACTGCAGAGATACTGAATATTTTCAGCTGTATTATGTAGTATGCAGCAGATGAAAGATCCTATGGGTTGTGAGCTGATACATATTGATACAGATATAGATATAGATGATACAGATATAAATAAAGATGATATAGATATAGATGAAAATGATATAGATATAGATGATATAGATACAGATAGATATAAATAGATATAGATATCAGCTGAATCCAGTGGTCAAGATGGGACATGAAAACCAAAGTGCATTCTATGTTGTACATGATGAGTCTCACAATAAAGAATGTCCTAGGGAAATGTTGTCCTGAGTTTTGCAGTTTCTCAGTGTTTCTCTTTGCTGTGATACTTTCTCACACATTCTTCTGTAAACATAGCCATGGTTTCTTGACAACTATCTATGTTTTGCTAATTGTTTGTGTTGTTATCATTCCATTATCCTGGGTGGAGTAATATGATAGATAGATGCTTTGACCAATAGAATTGAGAAGTGGTCATTTCTACCTCCAATCCACGGTGATTTGTAAAAACATATAAATAAAGGCAGAGGGTTCTGCCCTCTCTCCTTTTTGCCCTCTCCGTTTGCTCTCTCTGTGTGATCTTTTATTTGGCTCTCCTTTTGGCTCCTCAGCCTAGCCGGCCTGACCCGTGCTACAGGGAAATACCTGATCTATCAGACCATCAGTGGCAGTGCCTAGCAAACATAAAATGAGATATGGTGTTCCACAATGTTCCTATGATAATATGCATAGCAGTCAGGGATAATAAATGTCTCCTTAACAAATGTAGGGTGAAAAGGTGATACTGTATGAAGTAACCACTGCTCTAAGAATTTGTTTCCTATTTGAAAAGATCTTTTTGCACTCCTAGAAAATGTCCACTTGCCAGGTACACTTCATAGATTTAATCAAGTTATCTTCTTTGTACTTCCAAGGTGTCCGTCTCTTGATTTTAAGAGAGAAAAACTCAAAAGTACCTTAAACCCATGGTAAAATAAAGAGAAAAAAGTTACAGTTTTTCCACTTTGACTACTACTGTCATAAATAGCACTAAGGAAACTACTATGCATCGTGATTCATTATAAAAAAGAAAATATTTTTTTCCATCCAGATAATGACCAAAGTAATTCTGGATACCTTCCTGATCTACAGGATCTATCCAAGGTGAGATGCAGCAGTGTCTGTTCTGCATGGTGTAGTGCTTGGAACACACAGATAGAGTTGTAGGTCAACATTTGAAATTGTCAGTCTTTCATATCTGGTTTCTTGATACAAGCTCAGAATAACTCAATCCTCTATTCTTCTGCTGTAGACTTTGCACTCTGTAGGTTCTCCTATCAAAAAACTAACTTGAAATCAAAGCTCTCAGGTCCTCTAGGTAGACAATAAAGTGTGCTTTTTTAAGAACAGGAGTCTACCCTGATTGTAGCCATGGTTGCAGAGAAAAGTTAGTGTGTTACAAAATGCATTTAAACATGAGCAATGGAAAGAAGGGAATTCCAAACTCTTTTCTTCTTTATTAGGATGACATTTCAGCCAATGGCATGATCCTTCAGAGCCTGGCTCTGCTTTGGGTAGAAACACAGACTGGTTTACCTATTTTAACTGTGTATGTTCATTCTCATGGCCATCAATATCAAATCACTTGGAGGCAGGGTGTTAAACAGAATATAAATTTCTTGTATGGAAAAGAAACCATGATCATCACTGATACTCACTTCTCTCATTCACCTTCTTTGATTTGAGTGTTGCTATCAAAAGGACCTGAACATATTAAAGATGATGCAAGTTTCACTATTCCCTGTTGCATTTAACTTAAAAATTAACAATTCATTAATATCCAAATGGATCTGCTTTGGGAAGACCTGACCAGAATTCAACACTAGATGCACAAGCATCTGAGAGTACTGCTTATGTGTTTTTAAAAAGGCCCAGAAGCAGCATGTATTCTACATTATTTCCATTGCCTTCACCTGCAAAAGTTGTATCTCTGCTTCAGTAACAGTAACTGAATAACTAGATAGAAATTTAATTGCTTTTTCTCCAGTTCTCAAAAGGACTGTATTTTGCACCAATGTAAGAAAAAATCAGCTTATTTTATCTAATTCATGACATACTACCCACTGGTAGGAAGAGAAAGATGGCAGTTCCCATTTCCTTCATGCTTTGATAGAGAGTCAACAGAGAAGTAATACAAACTGACAGGTTTTTATGACTGACCTCCTGATACCTACTGGTGCATAAACATGTAGTTGTTAGAATTTATCACTAGGGCCAGGGTTATCCCCTCTTGACTAGGAGTCTGCCAAGTCGTAAATAAATAAGCTAAAAATAGAGTTCCAAAATAATGTGTTCTATTTAGTGGTTTCTACCCTAAAATATGATGTCCCAGAAAATCTCCCAACAGGAAAGCTGAGATTTCACCATTTCTTGTTGAGTCTTGAGTTTCCAGATGTTGCACAAAGCTTGGTAGGTAGGAAGGCCACCTGAATGTCTCTCCAGTGCTGAGCAGTGTCCCTGAGGGGTCCATACTAGGACCAGTACTGTTTAATACCTTCATCAGTGACACAGGCAGTGGGATTGAGTGCACCTGCAGCAAGTTTCCAGACAACTTAACGCTGAGTGGTGCAGTTGACACACCTGAGGGATGAGATGGAATTCAGACGAACCTGGCCAAACTTGAAAGGTGTGCCATGGGAATCTCATGAAGTTCAACAAGGCCAAATGCAAGGTCCTGCACCTAATCCAATGCCCACAACATATGGATTTTGGAGGGCAAAGGAGGAGGAAGGAACGGTTAAATTTCAATGGGCTCAAGACCAATCTCATGGACTGAATGCTGACGAGCAGTCAGAGACCTTAAAGTCCAGTTCACACACACTGAAACTGCTTTGCAACATGACCTGACATCCAGTAAGTTGAGACATTCACATAATTTATTTCTAAAGTGGCAATCCAAGTACAAATTAAAAATTAGCAAGGGTGAAGAAGCATCCCCTCTCACCTTTCCCAGACAAAATTGAGAGGAAAAATAGAGCTCATTTCTGTGTCTGTTTTTTCGGAAGAAAATTTTAGGTTCCTACCCTCAGGGATTTAGGTAGGCAGCGGTGTCTGGGTGAATCCCAGCTCTGGTATGATTCCACAAAAAACCAGAAAATAATCCCCGCTTTTAAAGACCACCCCATCAAGAGGTCAGTGGTTGGTTTAGCCAACAGCTAGTTTGAAACTCTGCTCTGAGGGGCCTGGCTTTAACACTACACTTTACATGGAACCAGCCTTTGGTTTCATTTCATTCTGGGAGCCATGTATCTAGCTGTAAGATTACTAAAAATTACTTTTTCCCCACTTAACTGGTTTTAGCTAACATCTAGGCCTCTCTGCACATGATAAATAATCCCCAAAATAAGCAAAAGGTTTTGAGTTTACAAGAGAAGAATACTCCAAATGTACTATACACCCACTCCTAAGAGAGATCTGTGGCTGATCTGAGGACAATTACACAAAAGAAAACCCCACTGACTTTGGAGAATCCCTTCACTTTCTGTGACAGAATCTATGTGACAGAAATCAGAATTTGGCACTTAGGGCAGATTTGGAACTGACATGGCTCAGAAATGCTTGACAGGTGCTGCCTGTGAGAGGGTCTTCCTATTAGTTCCTTTCAGGGGGACAGCAAGAAAACCCCTCTGATGGCTTAGCTCTAGAAGTCCCCTTGCCAGGTACCTGCCATGTGCCTAAAGGCATTAGAGAAACATGGTTACATTTATTATCATGAGACTAGTTGGCTTTGTTAGAATATCTGAAACAAACCCCACATTTTTTAATGGCCTGATTTGGTTTTGCAGAAAGCTGAATCTTGGTATATGAGCTGTCATATCAGATTCTATTTTATTCTTTTATGTTTACAAAGTATTGCATAAACAGGAACAGCCGGTGTTGATTTATAAACACAAGAGTTGTCTGGAGAGTTTAGGTATTATTTTGCCAACATTTAAGCCTAATCATTTGCAAGCAATTGTTCTGTACCATAGTGGACAGTGGTTCTTCTGCTGCCTAAAGACAAAGATATTTTCTAATGTAATTCTGAATTAGAAGAAGGCTCTTATGTGCATAAATCTATCTATTTATATATCTGTGCCTGTGTCTTTGTTCATCCAGAATTTTTTAGAGAATGCCACAGCATTCACTGCTCCAACATTTTGTAAAATTACTGTAGGCTGTTGTAAATAGCCAGGCAAAGGCCTTGGCCTCTATGATAACCTGCACATTATTTGCACATGTGAGCACCTTGAAGTAAGATGTGGAAATGCAACCAGTTGTTGAACTTAATGTTTAACTGCCTTAACCAGGGGACATTTTCCTCCACTTCATTCACAGTACAGTTGCCAAGTTCTGAAACAAATATTCTCTAGACAACATTCTCTTCCTTTATGTTATCCTGATTTGCTCCCATTACAGAGGCACATTGTGCACTGAAAAAAACAGGAATCACATGATCAATACCATAAGATCAGTTAATTAAAGAATTTATTATAAGCTAAAGGATGCCTATTAAAGTTTCATAGGAAAATTGAATTCCTGCATCTCCAAGTGGTGGCATTGAATTTTTTTTTTGTGAAACTCAGACAATTTTTATCTTATTCTAAGTTTTAATAAAGGGAAACCTAAGACTTGGTTAATAAATCATTAATCGATAGCAAACAATGGGTAGAAATAACTGGCGAGCTTTCACAAGAGAGGAAAACTACCAGCCCAACTCCCAAGGTCCTGAGATGTTAGGTAGAGTCTTGCAGGACTTTGAGAGAAGATGGATAACAAAATGAAAACCTTTACCAGGCATGGAGAGTCACTCTGGCTAGCTGATCTAAATGCAAAGAGTTGTGGGAAGCTTAAAATACTAAACAACAATAAAACAGCAGAGGGTATTGATGAATGCAAAGTAATGCATATGAGGGAAAACAATCCTAATTAGATCTAAACCACAATGGACCCTAGCTATTATCACACGGCACAAAAATCTCTGAACCATTATGGATAATTCCATGGAAATGTTGGGTTAATGATATGTAGTAATAAAAAAGGCCAACCACACTCTTTCAGATCAGAAAAAAGGTAACTGGGGATGGGTACAACAGAGGTTTGCAAGTCATAAAAGTTCTGGACTTTCTTTTCTGTGATTAGAGAATGATTATTCAGTCTAAAAATCATCATTGTAATAAATAAATTACAAAAAAAGTCTGAGGACACTTAATAAAATTAGCTCACAGTTTTAAACCCACTAAGAGGAAATACTTTTTCATACAATGCACAAGCTGTAGAATTCAGCTGGGCTTCAAGTCACAAGCACAAACAAATTTTAAAACACATTATGTGTATTAGCAGAGGCAGAATACATTGGCAGTTCCTGAATGCAGTGCTCAAGGCACAACCTCCCATTTGGGATGAGCTGATATATCAGTAAAAAATGTTTGGTCATTTCCCAGTTTTGCTCACTTATCCTTTCCCAATCCATCTGCTGCTGGTGGCAGGATAATTGACATCTGACCTTTCTTCCCCAAAAATCTTTCCTTCTGCAAAGGCTGATTCCAAGGCCTGATCTTCTGTGTAGTAAATACTAAATCCTGTAACTCCCTTTGACTTCCAGTTTCATATCAGTGTCTCATCCTCAATTAACTGTTTCTCTGCTCGTATCCCTTTCCCCGTTGCTTTCCACCAGTACTTCCAGAAATAGAATGATTTCTTTTCTCAGCTGATTCCACTCTCCTACCTGCCTTCATTACAGTTTCTCAAAGATTTTTAACTTCACCCAATGTGATGCTTTTCATAACAATTTTATAAGATAAAGAGCACCCTCCTGCCAAATTTCAGATCCTTATTCCCGAACAATAGGATGGGCAGCAGAAGGAGGGAGGGGAAGCTACAGCTATTCAGAGCAAGGTTCGCGAGGACTTTTAAGTGTGGTCAAAAAAAAAATATATTCCCTTTGCCTAATGCCTGGAAATGTTTGAATAATTTTTTCTGAAATTTTCCAAAACAGATTCAACTAAGAAGAAAGCCAGTATGGAAAGTTTCATCTCATAGAGATGCCAAACAGTTAAAGTCTGGCAAAGCTATCAGCAACTGCAAATTAGGGGCTATCATGGAGAACATTAGGCAACTTTAGTAAAACCTTATCTCTTACAGCACCAAAGAGAACAAAATGTAGTACAAAACATGTGATTATTGATGCTTTTGATATAATGAAAGCATAGATTTCAGTGAAAGGTTTTGGTAATCATTTTAAAGTGCATTATTTTATTTTGCAAGATGTCATCAAATTAAAAAAATCCTTTTTGCCATGGGCCAAAAGGACTTTTAAAATGAGAAGTACTGATAACACCAGCTCTGGCAACGACTGCAGCAAATAATGCCCTGCAATTTTCTTTGTCTGCAAGTATTCACCATTTTTTTTAATGTCTGTATTCTGATTGATTTTCAAAAATGGGCATCTAGCCATATTTAAAATGTGGTCTATGAATAGAAGAAAAGCCAGTTCTAAATGCAGGTAAATAAAGGGATTCACAGCTAAGACTGAGGCTGCAGGCAGTGATTTACCCCACGGAGCGCAGTGAAGCCCAATTCATCTTCTCGGTGAGGGCAGCAAGCACCAGCTTTGAGGCTCTGGTGCCAGGCTCCCACGGCACTCGGCACTGTGGAGGCCAAGCAGGGCACACAGCACCGAGGCACCCGGACTCAGCAGCTCCTCTACACCAGGCAGGACACGAGACCAGGTGCGAGGGGAATCAGCTGCAAGGACTTGTACAAAGTCCCTCCCTTTCCTCTGGCCTGTCATACGTGACTATCAAGAGATGCTGTATAGATATAGCCAAAATAATAAAATATAGATTTGCATATGTGACTTCTGAGTTTCCTGGCTTTTCCATGCTTTTTTAAAAATAGTGGTTCACTAAGATTGATCTTTATAATTAATTATATCCAAGGTGATAATTACACTCCCAAACTAATAATGGCCAAGTCCTCGGTTCCTTGGAAAAAGGTTAAAGTGTCTTGTTTATGCCTCTGTAGACCAGATCTTTATTTTTCGCAGATTAAGAAGACTTGATTGAGCTCCCTTGTTTGTTTTCTGAATGTAAACAGAAACAGCTTCCAGATGAGAGAGAGGCTACCACCAGTTTGCAAGATCTGACCATTAAGAAATTTGCTGTTTTCAATCCAGAATTCTTGCAGGTCATGTTCACATCAGGGCCTGTGATGTACCTCACTGTATTTATGACACAGGGACCCTTTCAGAACTTCTCTGTCACTAGCCTAAAGGTAAAGGCAAGCATGGACCATGTGCATCTTCTCCCAGTAAAAGCTTCCAAAGGAAATTCTACAATAAACTTCACTGAATTTTACAGAGATAAAATACTTAAATCTTCATTGGTTCACTCCAACTGGACTAATACAGGGGTGATTTGGGCTATCATAAGAGGAAGCAGTGGAGAACTGGCCTGTGACTTGCATTTGAAACATGAGAAGTTATTCTGTAGGCTGAATACATGATACTTGAAAACAGGTGACAAAAATATTGCTCAGAGGAAACCCCAACTCCTGCCCCACTCTACGATCCTGTCTTCCCTATGAACCAGCCAATATACTAGCATTTAAAAATAACCTTGCACTGTGAATTTGCTGTCAACTAGCTTCAGGTTTTTTTCAGCTGAATTTTAAGTCCAAACACAGCAGAGCCATTCTCAGCTGGGTTTGATTCCTTTAACCAGAAGAGATTCTGATTCTCAGATTGAGGAGAGAGAATTCAGGTTGTCTGCTTAAAGAAGGAGTCTGCTGGACAGGTAATCAGAAATTTTATTTCTCTTTTTGTTGCTTTTTTTCTTCCCCTTTTGAAACAGATCAAATTTCATACAGAGAATCACAGAGAAACAATAAACATGGAAGCCTAGAATAGCATTTTTGCAGAAACAAGTTTCAGGATAGAATAACGCTTTAATTTTTTCCAGGCTTCCCATAGTATTGCTGGCAAGCCTTGAAAGCTGTAGAAGAGCAAGCAAACGGATTCCAAATCTCTACCATAGGCCAGATTGTATTCAGCCCTGCATGGGACTGCAAGGAGTGAGCCCAAGGGGAGAGAAAACAAAGAACCTCCTCCTGTGCTGAGGCATAAAACAGCAGGGAAACATGAGCCCTGTCTCATGCAAAGATGAATCATGACATCAGTTTCTCCCAAAAAGGGCTGGGAAGAGTTCAGGAGTGACTGGCAGTTGTCCCTCCTTGGTAGTGACCATCAGAGCTGTTCAAACAGGAGAAAACATCTTTGCAAAGGACTGCTGCATTTCACCTGCCAAATTTCTTTACAACTCCTGAGAGGACCTCAGCCAAAATGCACTGAGACATCTTTAAAAGCAAGCCCTTCCTCTTTTAAGCTGTCTCCAGCACAGGCCCCAGTATCAGGCAGCTTACAGAAGGGATGTCTGAATCCCAGGAAATAAGAAATTCCCAGGAACAAACATATAATGTGTGGACTGACTACACAGACTAGGCTTCTAAGAGATTTTTGGTGGGGTTTTTTTGTTCTGTTTTGTTTTTAAAGTATTGTACATCTATAGCCCTAGAAGCTGAGGAAATATTATTTCTAAGGAGAAAAAAAAAAGCTTTGAGTTTTTTAGAACACTACCATCATATACTTGAAAGAAGTAAAATATTCCATCATTCCCACTGTGAAAGGCACAAAATGAAGAATGGGTGGTTTGGTTTTGTCACACAACTCGTGAAAGTGAACCCAAAATGTGCTTGTTGCTCCCCCCTAGAAGCCTGGTATGCTTTTACACTTTATCCTTAATTCAGGTAAACATTTATGTGGCGTTGTCAAGATTTCTGAATTCAGTGTCACTACTAGTGGATTTACAAACTAACTACAGCAATTGATACAGTCTTCTACTGAAATATAACCTCTTTTTTATAAAACACTGCTACTTATTTAGTACACATGCTTTATCACTGTTCATGTAAAACAACTAAACAATTAAAGCAAGGAAAGTGGGTCAGATTGGAGGGTGGGGATAAAACCATTTTCCTGACCACCAAAAAGATCCCTGCCTCCAAAATACTCTCTTGCTTCTTCTCATTTGTTTGTTTGTTTGTTCAAACTTCTTTGCTTCTAACCCAAACTGTCAATTACAGAGGATAGTTGACAGGATATGGATAATAAGGAATAATAAGGAAAAATAATTTCCTGAGGAGACCTCATGGTCATGCAGCAATACCAATTTTTTTTGCACAGATTTCTGCCACGGCATCTCCTCTGCAGGAAAATCTGATGAAGATGCGTACAATCAGAAGACCTACAAAATTGGTCCCTGCTTTTGAAAACAGCAAATCATCTTCCATGTAATAACTTATCAATCTACTCATATGGAAACAGTTTCCTTTTTAATTATACGAGCACAAGACTCCTTTATTTTCAGCAGCATTAAAAATTAACAGTATTTTTAATAGTGTGCTTTTAAGTTATAGGACTCTGTCTTTTAAAAATAAACACATTGGAAATTAGTTCATAAGTGTTAAATGAAGATATGCACAAAATGATTCAAACAGTAGAAATTATCTTTTTGCAGTCATCAACTAAAATTTGCAATTCACTCTCTTAAATGATATTAGTATTTAAAACTGCTAAAACATCAAAACACCATGGTGACACATTTTTATCCTGTACAGCTTAGTTCACAAGTATTTAACTCTTGTTGGTATATTGTGACTTTAAAAAGTTCTTCACATGCAACAGCACAGGTGCATAGGGTACATGGTAGCTTGTAACAAAAGCACCACTAAGCAATCTTCCTCTCTCAGCTGCATACATGGAGTTTCATCCATATATACCAGCTGTGGATGCAGTAGCAGAATAATTTGTTATAGCCAAAGAAATGCCAAAATTTTTATATTATAAAAAAACCATGCAGCCCTTACAATTTTAAAGCAGATTGCATTGATGCACCCTTCACAAACAAGCAGTTAAACAACTATTCTTGGCGACACAGAACTGTTGACAGTTTTTAGCTTTCGTCTCTCAGTGAATACTCCTTTCTTTCCCTTACACTGGCCCCTGGCATGTTTTATATGAGGATATTTAATAGACCCCATCAGTTCATAGTACACGAGGCTCAGAATTGGTTGCCTTTACTGAATAGGCTGGGAAAGCTGCCTCAACAAATCTGTTCATGCTTAAGGTCTGGTCGCTGCCAAGTGACGTGCTCAAGACGGCTGCCTTTCCATCCGCTGCTGTTAGTTTAACTGCACATTCACAGCAGAAAGGACAAAAGATATACTCTACAACTATGCCAAAATGAGAAGCAAGACTGCTCTTAGGCCCAAAATTCAACCCTGCTGGTGCAGAGCTGGTGTCTAATTTTCTCTGGGTCAAGAGATTTGAAATAAAAAAAAAGGAGTCCTGAATTTCATCAGTCCTCAGGAGTCTGAGAAACTTGAGAAAGCTCAAGCTTACTTAGAGATCTTTCTTCTGTTAGTCATAGTAAATATATTTAAGCAATAAATACATGTGAGCAGAGACAAAAAACCATAAAATAATAATAGATGCAAGGTTAAGAGTGGGGCAAAACTGATGAAATTGCTGGAGGATTCTGTCCTTATATAAAACCCAATCATGCTGCCAAGGTCAACTGGAGCTTGGGTTATCTGTTGCCTGAGGCTACTCTACCTTGTTTTTCATTCAGGGATCATTGTTCTTCGGTTGTTTACGTGGATTTTATTCCACCCTTTTCTTCATCCTCTCTTCCCTTTTCAGCCTGCAGTCCCTGCGGCACACACCAGAAGCCCATCCTGGTTGTGCACCAAGAAATCCAGACTACTCTAATGGGAAAGAGCAGCATTAAGCGAGAACAGTTTTCCTCTTTAAAGGAGAGAAAGAGACAGAGAGAAGGTATTTAACAAATCCTTTGTGAAAAGTGAAAAAATCACTAATTACTTTTAAGGATGGTTCATGTGTCTAACTGGTGAGGGGACATCATCTAAATACCTTTATCACTATAAACTAGTTAAACAAAACAGAGTTTTTCCTGTATTTTAATGCCATTTAATACATAAATCTCATACTTCCGAGATTCATCAGAGGGAACATGATAAAGGAGAAATGATGGAAGGGAGGAAAATAAAGGGGAGGAAAAAAAGGCAGATAACAAGGTGTACATTATATCATACACACAGCAGAATAATTGAGATTTTAGAGTGGAGGTTTTAAGTAAGATTTTTACAGTGAAATGTTGCATAGAGTTGGGCAGGGAAAGACCAAGAGACTCGAATGTCCCATCATGATTGTTACACTTATCTTTTGCATCACTTAAAACCATCGCAACACAAGCCAAAGCTTTCTTATTCCTAGTTTTAGGGTCAGTACCTGTAGAAAACTTTACAGGAAACACATGCAATACATTGAGCTTTCACAGGAAAAAATTATACCAAGGGGCAGAACCGACCCCTGCCATTAGCAGTGCCAGCTCCCGTTGACTGAAGAGGGAATTGCATTTGCTTCTATCAAAGCTAACTTTGGCAGCAGTAGTCCCAAAAAAGCCATGTATTAGGCTTCCTTTTCCTTTCCTCTCTGTGGAATTTGAGATGATTTTTAAGCTGCTGCATTACTTACATGCCCCTGAATACAAGCTACAGAGCTAATTTAATATTTTGCCTACTTTGGAATTCAAATTGTTAATTTGTTTTGCAAGAAAGGGGCAAAATATTTAAATTAAAAATAAAAACATTTAGTGTAATTAATGTAGCCATTATTTTCTGTTTACATTTTGTTTCAGTTATATTTCTGTATTTTAGGGACATTTTTTTTTACATGGATTCCGAAAGCTTTTCATCCTCCAGGATAATTAGAACTTGCTGATGAAGTAAGTAATGTATAGAACTTCAGCATACTGCATACGTTTGGAGGACAGTATGCATAGAAGGAATCACTGCAAGAATCTAAATAATCTGTTACTTAGACATGAAAGATAACTGCCACTGGAAGCCTAAGGAGGCTAGATTTTTAAAAGATTGCTTGACACTTGAAATCAGAAGCAGTTCAAAGTTGCTCAAACACTTCAGAAGAACCAACTAAAAAAACCGGTTCTACTCTGCCTAAATTGTATACTTTTCATTATAAATAGATGTGTTAAATCTATTTTTATAATGCAATAAAGTTTGTATAGCAGAATAAGTACACAGCACAGCCTTTGGCGATGGCTCTTGTGTTGTAGAAAATAATTTAGAGAAACAAACATCTGGCAATTTTTTATCAGCAGAAGAAACTTTTTTTTCTTCGAGAAAAAAAAGCACCTAACATTCTGTGTGCACACAAAGTTCATTCACTTTCCAAAACAAAAAAAAAAATCAGTAAAAGCTTTGAAAAGCACTTTCCAAACAGTGAACCTCATAAGAAATGGTTGTATGTCCCTTGTATGGGAGCTAAAAAATTCTTTGTGTGAACAGCATTAATCAAGGTCACTATTTGATTCAATATCTGTCCCTACACCATGTCAGTTGTACAGCTTCAGAAAAAGATCTTTAAACCTCTGTAGAAAAGACTACATGGAAATAGCTGATAAACTGGTATTGATTTTCACATATCGCCCTTGTCAAAAGGATTTATTGATGTGTCAATGCATGTTGTGGCAAGGATCATAGCAGGATAGCTTTAAAGGATTTATGGTGAATCTACAGGCTTTAATACACTCTGTGGTAAATAACTAACAAGTACTGTGTATATTGATTCTTGTCGTGTGGTCAATGGAATCTTTAGCCCACTAATTGTTCATATTGACAAATAGTTCATGATCTAAATGAGCAACAGAACATCACTCCTAACCAACACTGCTCCAAAGATGCTTTCCTTCACCATTCCCCCCCACCAGGAACAACGCTTGAACACAGAAGTATTTATCAGAACTTAGAACTTACTAACTTAGCTGGAGCCTGGTTGGTGTTCACATCCCTATTCTCCCCCCTGCAGTGGTTCCATGCACCTTTAAGCATCTGTAACTCAATTTAAAAGTTGCAGGACAATTAACTGTGGCTACAACTTCCACCTGAATAATTCCTCATTAGGACTTCTAAGTGGGCATCTTACTCCAAATTCAGACACTTGGATTCAGAGTTATTAGTGGTTTATTATTTTCAACATTTAAAAAATTCAATATTTAAATATATGTGGGTAGATAGATCAGGCTACAGTTTGATGTCTGCAAAAAATTTTCTGAGAAAAGTATTCTTTTGTGTTTCTGTAGGTGTGTGCTCATTCTTGGCAGCTCAGTGTCTCAGCCATGACTTAATTTTATTTATCTACGAACAAAGAAATAAGCAATTAAATAGTTGTAAAAAGATCTATCAAATTTACTGCAAGTGTAAAATCAATACCCAGAACTAATATAGCTGGTAAAATAATTTTTAGTTAAACAATAAGTAAAATTTTCATTCAGACTTATGCAGAACTAGGTAAATACAGCATGTGTATGCAGAGCATTATCAATTCATTCCATTAGCCTTGTGTCTTCCACTGAGTAATAAATACAGATTACAATGTTTTTGAATGTCTGTCAGATCAGCCTCTCAGTATCTTAGACGCATAGGAAAAAAAATACCCTCATAAAACCCCCAACACTCCAAGACAAAACAAACAAAAAAGTAGGCAAGCACAAAAGCTTGCTCTCTAAAGACCCGAAAACCGCTTTATACCCCTCTTTCTCCTCAACTGCTTGAAAAATAATAACATTAAGTTATCAGAGTTGGATTAATTTGTGCCAAAGACAGAAGAATAAATTAAAAACTGAAGATCCCTAAGAGCAAAAGCAGTTTTTTTCCTTCTACAAACCAATCTGTGAGATTCAAGATAGGGGTGGGATTTCAAACTGAATTTTAAATACTGATAGAACATATTGAAATATAACATTACCTTCTTTGTTTGGCTTTTTAATTATTATTTATTTGAAGTTTTAATTGCCTTTGTGTCTTTCTACAGCAAAGTTTGCAAGCACATTTTAAAAGTGCTTTTGCCTGAGCAGTACAGATTAATACTGCCTTAAGTTTGCTCTGCTTTCCTAAAAGGGCAATTTGTGGCTTGTGGTGAGCAAGCTTGTGGTAAAACAGATGGTCTCGGCGTCTAATCTGCATTAGGGACGGTTGCCTTGAGATGGCTCTTCTCTTCACATCAGATCCATACCTGCCAGTCATCAGCTTGATATCTACAGAAAACCCCAGCAACTTCCTAAGCAAATATCTACCAGTTCAAAGCATGCAGCCAACCTGATACTCATACATACACCAAACGTATGGGCAGAGAAACTGTTTCTAGCACATAGCAACAAACGCTAAATCAAGTAATTTTTAGCGAAATGCCCTAAATTAAATCTATAAATGTACTTAGTATTTGTGCTGTCTTGAGAGCTTGAGCCAGTCTGTGTTACTGAACTCCCTTGGACCTTTTATTCCCAATAAGTTTTAGGTAAAATGATGTGATTGAAAACACAGTTTACTGAATCCACAACAAGTCAGGGAAAACGTGCTCATACATTTTATCTTGACTCAATTAAAAACCTCAATAAATTTTCTGATCCTGATTAATAACAGTGGGGTGTGTTTATGTATATGCCTAAATGCCATTTACTTTAGCAGATCTTAACAGCTCTGCTGTACAGGGAGCCTTTCCTCAAACAGAACCTTCATTATAGGGTAGCTACTGGCCTCATTTCTTTTTCTTACAAATTCGTAGCATTATATTATAAAATTATCTTTTTGCCACATTCAGGTCATGTGTCGTAGAAGCAGTGGGTATGAATATAACATACAGCCTGAATACCTTATATCTAGGGTAACAACATCTGCAAAAGGGCAAGAAAAGGAAGTTCTTAAATCTTTTCAGCATGTATTAATCCAAGGTCTCATTTCAGAAACAAGACGCTACCTTTTCAATCACACACATTAACGTACTGAGAACTGATTTAGTTATGAATAAATAATTTTTAACCTGTTCGGTCAAATTGTATTATTTAATTCACGTAATACCTCAATTAAGATCCAGCAATCCGTCTTACATCGTAATACATAAGTAAAACAGGAAGTTATTAATAAAGTATACTATGAAGGGTAATATAACTAATATGTCCTGGTTTGCAGAGTTAGAAGGTATGACTAATTATTGGTATTGTTCTTTACAACCTCCTCATGAGATTAATAATAAAATGCCACATGGGACTTCACCATCTACTACTCAATTCAATATTTAGCTGGCAATTTAGATTCACCTGAATATAATTTTCAGCAGCTCCTTAGACAGCCAAATGTTACAACGAAGCAATACAGGCATCCATTGCAGGCAGTGTTGTGCATGCTTTGCAAGAAACAGGAAAGGGACTAATTAAAAGTGCTGAAAAGGTAACACAGAGCAAGGAGATAAGTATCCTGCATCTAAGATGTGGCATTCAAGCATGTAAAATGCACTAAAAAAAGCCCCAGGTCTTATGAGTTATTTGACAGTGGAAGTGTAGTTGGAGACATGAGAATGATATATGACCTTTTGCTGAAATTTCTGCAATTATATCATAGTTGCGTACAGCGCCCTATAAAAGTTGCAATAAATAATACTTAAAAGCAATGCAAAAGACAAGGTTCTGATTAAGAAACTTTGGGAGGCTTTTTGATACCCAGATTCTCAGTTAATTGTGATAATTCACTCTTTGAAGACGTAATTTTTTCTTATCTTGTTCATCAGAGCAACACTGAGTCCTATGGCACAGAATACCAACAGGGTGGCTAAAAGGTGAAGATTAATAATAAAATGCTGATCAAGGGAAGCGAGGTTTGGAAAACAGGTTTATACCTGGTAGATAACTGATACACCTGCTTCCAGGCCAGAGCCATCAGAACCAAAAGCAACCTCAGAAGGATGGGTTTATCCATCCCTCTTGCACTTCTCCAATTTCATTAACATTCTGCAAATTTTAATATGTACAGTTGTAGAGTATTTTAAAGAACAAGAAAGGGATTGAACTGAGAGTATTTTGATAAAATGCTGTTGGCAATGATGCATATGGCGTTTGATGGGGACATCGCCTGGGCTGAGGAGAGAGAAGACACTGAAGCTCCACCATGAGATATTTTATGTTTTCAGTAACTATCAGCACTGTCACTAAAGGCTGATCTGCAAGTGTCTCCTGTGTCCAATTATCACTACCCATTTTGGTAAATGACAAGCTATCAGGACAAATCTGTCTTCCAGACTCCTTCTGGGTATTTAAACATAGCACATTTCCCTGTTACAACCTAAATTTGTGGGCATAAGCACTATAAATGCAGTTTACCAAATTTATGGCAAGACTGCCTTTCTTCTTTAGAAGAAACCAAGAACCTTTTTATGGTTTGAGTACAGTTTCTCTCTTTCCTTTTTTTTTTTTTTAATGTAGAGATGGTTTGATTCTTTCCACACCACAGCAGGTCAGAGAATGAAAGCAGACTTCAGAGAAAACAGGAATATCAACCCATTTTCAAAGCAATTGTAATTTTCAGCAATAAATAGGATTTTCCTAAATATGCATTTCTACCTAAATATTCATTTCACCTGCAAATCAGCCCAATATTATAATCCAGTCTCTTCAAACTGCTCTGTGTGCCACTCTTTGCTGGCACAATTTGGGCTCAGCTTCAGACTAGATTCTTTGGGCAAGACTGTGAACTGTTTCTTAGGTCTCATAGAAGACAACAGATTTCCCAAAGAATCCCCAAACTTGGATGCTTCCCCCTTTCTCCACTGGACAGAGAGGCTTTTCGTCTACTGTACTAGAGATTTTCCCTCTTCATCCACTATTATTCTTACCTGGGAGCAAAGGGAAATAATAATAATATAAGATTTACCTCCTTATAGGCTTCCCTGCTGATGAAAAATGTCTGTTTTTAAACATTCCCAATGTTACAATTTTAACTGTACTCTGTAATGCATTCATAATTAGAGGTGCCCTTAAAGATGTGTGTGAAATTCAAGTGTGCAATTCATCTTACTCCAGCCACTGGAACACACTGCCCTGAGGTGGCTGGCAAGAGCTGTAAGGCTGGTTCCAGAAGCACTCTCACTGCTGCTTTCCGCAGTGGTCATGCTGGGGGAGAGAGGGGACAAAAGAAGGAATTTCTAAACAAGCCTGACTGTTCTCAGTGTCTTGGTTACATTCTCCTGCATCATCCAACCAACAGTGCATAGAATACAAGCAGCATCCTAGAAAGAGTCCCCATTTGTGTCCTCAGGCAAGCCTGCTCTGTAAACAGTGAGGCAGACATCTCAGCTACCTTCTCAGGATTCTCAAAACCACCAAGGAATAGATCATTTCACACTTAGACTTCAGTCACGTGTTTGCTGTGTAAGTACAGTCGAGAGACTCCAGTCAAAGGCACAGCTCTAGGCAGCACTATGAAGAAGAAAAGCTGCAAATTAAGCTACCAAACGAACTCAGGAGGCCACATAATATCCCCAAAAGGTCATAAAAGTAGTTGAAAGCCGTTAATCCCCAGAACCTCTGGGATACCAAGTTCTCTGCCATTCCTGCTTAGCTATCCAAGCAGATTGCAATGTTTATTTTCTTGAAGTATGTTTCCAACTGTTTTCAACTTGAAAATATTTTCCAAAACCCTCTGGCCCTGCCAGGAGCAAACGTTTTGGTGCCTGTCAAGATTGGGGCTCAGTGCTCAGCTCCTCTCACTTTCTGGTACTTCCCCCGTGAAATGGGGAGTTACTGCTTCTTCCCAGCCCTGTTAACCTTGTTTATTTAGACGGAAAACTTGTTGGGAGAGAAACTGTCTCTCACCATATGTATGTAGACTACTCCAAACAATAAGGCCTTTGCCTCTCCAGGCACTATCAGCATTTAAGTAAGTAAGCCAAGTGATGATAATTCTTAGAGAAAAATGCAGGGAAAGTAACCTAAAAATCACCAGAATTGACATAAAACTCTCCAGCAGATGGGGGCCTAGCACTCCCTGAGGGCCCTGCTTATGCGAAGACCAGTTACTTGTAAACATTTATAAATTCTGGCAAATATGTACAGACTTCCACAGAAGCAATTACATTCCCCTTCTCTTGCATCAGAGGCAGCTGGTGCTGTCTGAAATATACTCCATCTTTACGCCATACCTACATACACATATATGTCTGTAAAATGAGTTCTTGTATGTGCTGATATGTTGAGGGCAAGGAAAAAGTCCCATGAAAAGATAATTCTAAGAATGATTATTTTTTTATTAAAGTATCACCCGTGCAAGACACACAAAGCAAAACTGTGGCTTACTCAAGTTACATTAGATCTCCTAGCCGTGTTAACTTACACTGTTCATTTACTGGTAGGAACATTTTATCCTAAAGTTTCCCTGACAAAATAATGAAAATCTGATTTCCAAAATACAAGATGACAAGTTATAATGTCCCACTCAAGTGTTTCAAGTCCTAAGTCATTTATATTTATAAAATACAGGGGCTACTGAATACTGTAATAAAGTAAGAAAAATCAGATTCAAATTAACAGACTGCAATAAAAGCAAGTAGCAAATATAATCCTGTCATTGTGAGAAACTAAAACATTACAGGAAGAGAATTATTGCAATTATCTTTATTGATAGCAACAATCACTAAACAAAATCAGTACTTTAACTTGCATACACCTATAACATCTATACTAGCAAAAAGGACTCCCAACAGGATCACAGTTGCAATACACAAAAGCCAAAGAAATCTAACTGGAATGAGACACCTGGCTCCCATCTGCTGCTCTGAATGGCTCCTGACCTGACAGAAACTTGTGGCAATGAGGTTTTCATTAGGGAACAGGTACTGAATAACTATCTAAATAAATATGACTTACCTGTAATAGCATATTTCGAAAGAATACAGATACAAAGAATTCAGTGAATACAGATGGTGCACAAAAGTCACCACATAGTCTGAGAACAAAAACTCCGCCTTCATATACTTGGGAATACACATAATAAGGACAGTGGATAAAAGCAATCAAGTATTTACCTTACACTGCCTAGTGGTGTCTGTCTGTCTGCAGGCTTTGAAGCCCTGTCCCATGGCTCCCAGAAAAACCCTCAGTAGTTTGCAGGGCTGCATCACTGAAGCTGCACTGGCAGCCCCTCAGCTGCAGAGCTGCTGTCAGGGATCGAGCACCTCCTGATCAGGCACACCATCAGCTCAGCCCTTTCTGGCACTGTTAAAAACAAACTTTCCAGCACCCTTCTGATTTTGTACATTCAGCAGCCCCTGCACAGCACTCAACAATCCATCAGAACAACAGGTTGTTATTTCCATGTTTGCATTCCCAGTCCTTCCAGTGCACTGAAGGCTGATGAAGATTTCCCAAAGCATCAACTGTGATCTGAAGCACCTTGATTAGAGAGGCACTGAAGAGCAGCTACGGAGTCATACAACTCCATCACTCTGAAGAGTGAGGCCTGATGGCTGTTATCTCTTTTCCCACAAAGATGAAGAGGAAACTCACTTGGTCTAAAGTACAGTTTTGCTTAATTATGCTGTCTGCTCACTTTAAAACCCTATTTGCACGCAAACATTGTACAAATTAACTGTACAAGAACAAGCTAACTGATAAGGGTGACTATGCAGATGGGTTTAAATCCCTTTCAAGACAGAAGATATTTACATCTGTTTTGAAACATTGGAAGCATCTGAAGCTGCACTGTATCCTTGCCTCATGTCTGGATCTAACCTGGATAGTCCAGATTTCAGGCTTTGCATGAAACTCAACTGCACCTTGGACTGCTCAGAGAACAGGCACTAAGTTCCAGAGAGAAAACAGCACCCACCACCCCCCACCCCCCCAAAGTCAGGGAGAGCACCTAATGCTGTCCTGCTTGGTGTCCAGATCAGTCTGGTGGGACCTCCCTAGCAAAAAGCAGCCAATGCAGCGGTAAATATGGTGTGCTAATATTTGCATGCAACTCTTGGGTATTACTTAACCTGCCGAGGTAATGAGCTGACTGAGTGGAAACACAGCAGGGGAGGGTGAGGAAGTGGAGGCAAACAACCATGGCCCCCAAGGTATTGCTGGTACCAGGGGCTGTTGCTTTCCTAAAAAGAGATTAAGGAAGTGAAAAATTGAGGTAAGATTGGGAAGGCCTGGGGGAGAGCACAGGTAGGAAGGACGGTGTAAGAAGCAAGGGAACAGCCATGAAGGCAGGACTAGCCAGAGCAGGGAACACTGCCAGGAATCACGTTGATTACTTATTTTTAAGCAGTCTATAGTTCACAGTTACAAGCTGTGCTTCTACAGACAGGCAGTGATGGCTATTGGAAAGTTTGTACTCCAGATATACAGAAAGCAGAATCTTTGAATGGATTAGTGTATAACTTATGTAATTTGTTTTCTGTGTAATAGTTCTCGCCTGCATGCTAGAATCCATTTCTTCTAATGCAGGTGATTCTTAGTTTGCTTTCTGGGCTACAAATATGGTCTGCTCAGAGTCCAGACAAGCTCTCTCGCTTCCTTCCCCCACCTTCACTCTTATTCCAAGTCAAGCCAGTGTAAGGGATTTTACAAAACAAGGCAGTTATAAAGGAGTAAATATCACATTACATTTACATTTTAAGGAGTTTTAGGAGAGGTATACAAGAGTATTGTTCATCTCAGCTTGTTCTATTTAGGGAGGCTTAGAATAACATTGCAAATGACATGTCTACTCTGATAAAACACTAGAGGGCTTGGATGCCATCTCGCACTTCAGCAGAACAGTAAATACAAAGAGCCTTACTATGGGAATATGAATATTCACTAGCAACAGAGAGAGGTGGATTGTTATGCAAGTGGCAATATCCACTGCATACACTGAAATTCCTCTTGCTTCACTCTAATGCACAATGTTCCTCTGCTTTTAGATGGATGTATCTGAATATACTTTGTGCTGTTAGCAATTTTATAAAATCTGACATGAACTGATTTAGTTTAAAAAAAACCCAAACAACTGAATACCACATTATTTGTAATACATTACATTAATCAGCTTGTTATAAACAGCTCAAAGAAGACATGTTTTTCTACAAGCTTAAATACTTTTCTCTGCACAAAGTAATATATGAGTTAAATACAAATAAGAAAGCTTAGTGAAGTGTAATGTCTCATATTTGAACTTCAAGTGATGTAATTTTAAACTGACCTAATACTATCTTAAGTCTGATTATTTGAAAGTCTCAATCAAAATACTTGTTAAAGTATCTTATAATATTAAAGATCAGAAAATGGGGTTAGAAATTCCCTGAAATGTGTAAGGGTGGTGCAAGGTCCATATCCATCTTCAGCTTGGATACTCAGTACAACTATTACCAAGCCTCCAGGAGGAATTTCAATAAAATAGCAGTAAAACCCTCCACTAGTAGACCTGCTGGAAAAGTGTCCACAAAAGACATTACTTCATCTCTTGGACATAGTAGGAAAGCCAAGTTTGAAGTCAGCCTATACTCATTGGATGCACTTCACAAACAAATAAACCACTGAGAATGGGCTAATGGAAGAGAATAATCTCGACAGAGGAAGTAATACAGAAAAAAAATCCAACCCATTGCTAAAACACATTATATTATTAACTGTTACCACATAGTATGACAAGGCAAATAAGGAATAATTTAACTGAAGCATTTAGCCATTTCTCCTGCTTGCAACTGTCTGCAAATAGGCTCCTATTATTACTATTACTCTTCAGAGTTGCTCAATGAACAGTGTATTGAACACATCTCAGCATATAATGTTTGCAAGCATTCACAGGGCATATTCCTTAGATAATTCGTTAGATGCAGTTCAACATTTGCACTGTAGAACAGTCTGTGTAAAGCACAGAATAAAGTTTATGTTCCTTGACTAGCTAATATAAGTATATAAACAATTTTACCTGCAACCCATTGTAAAAATAATTTTGTTTAATTTAATCTTGGCTCTGTCTTCAACAACAGAGTTTTACAAACCTTCACTTCAGCAATTCCTCGGCAACAGAATTTTTCCTTGAAAATCATCAAAATGCCTACAGTTGAGAAAAAAAAGCCTGCAGGTGCATTGTGATGGACTTTAGTCTCTTTACATTTAAATTTGCAATAAAGATAAGCCCCAAGTAAAGGCTTCAAGTGTCTTTTTGTTGTGTTAAGAGACAGCAAGGAAAAACACTTGCATAAGTGCATCGAGCCCCAAAAGCCACTTATGTGCCATGTTCTGCACATGGCAGCAAAGCATTCAGAAGTGAGGCAGATAATATTCTACAGAGATGCATTAGAATACTTCTCAATTTAAATTTCTCAAGACCTCCATTACAGCAATAAAGCTCACCCCAGTAATTTTACCCTTCTGAATAGGCTGAACATTAACTAAATCAGAATCAAACCACTGTGTGAAGCTTAGAAAATAAAAAAAAAAAAAGCTAAACCAAAGCTTCTATGAAGGAACAACTTCACAAAACAAAAACAACTTTTCTGTTACTCTTTCCCAAAACTATGACTCAAATACAGGGAAAATTAATGGCTGAAGTTTAATTAATTAAATTACTGTGGTTTTCACCTGTTGCTCCATTATGATTGGTACCGTAGTCACTATAAAGCTAGTCATATATAGCATAGTCACTATAAAGTCATTTGATTGAAAGGTACTGCAGTACACTGAGATATATACATACAGTACACTTAGATTTGATTAGTTGTTCATTAATTCATTTTATCTGATGTTTTTAATAATGGATAATTGTCTTTCTTAAAACTTCCAGCCCATTTTTACTGAACTATTACTGTGTCAATGAAAAGTGCAAATGTTGACTTTAAACCTAAATTCTGAAATGGAGAATTATATTGATAGGAAAATATCTCAGCAATGCCACTGTGTGTCTGTCACAGCCCATGGATAATCAGTGAAGGATAGGGGAGTCTTTATTTGCCATTGTTATTTGGTCCTGTGTAGACCTTATTCATATGCCACAATCCCTGACACCAACCCTTTTTGATCACAGTCACACCTGTTATATGGATATGTATAGGTTTTTAAGACATTTGGATGTGAAAACCATTTTATTCTGGGAAAGAAGGGTTCTATCCTGTAAGGTATCATGACCTAGTTCCACTAAATTGCTTAGAAGCTGATAGGAAAATTAAGGCAATAGAATTTTAAAGCCTTCTCAAAATACCCCTGAATTCCTCATTTACCTTTTGCAATATTTATGTCAACTAGGCTCCTTTGGTACAGTCATCTACATGTGGGCTGCTTCTCTTAATTCTTTGTAGTTTGAGAGAAAGAGGTGTTCTGAAGCTGCAATTCATCGTGTCTATTTCAAATGTCCACATTGGAAGGAGAGTTTTTTCTATGCAAACGTTTCTCTCCAGTGATCATACATGGAGTCTGGAAAAGTGATTCAGAGGTCACCATCTACATTTGGTCAGGTGAATGCCACTCCTCTTATTTGCAGAAGTTTCCTCTTCTGCACATAATCAGAACTGTGGTCAGTGTGCTGGGAGCAGGGCTGGATCCCAGATTTCTCTATTTCAAGAGAGTGCCCTATTCCCTAACCTGTGGTCTAGAGTCTCTTCTCCAGCCCCATCCTACTTGGTAAACATAGATGCAGCTCTCTGGGCCCATTTGCTCAGCATAAGAAAGAGAGCTGAGGAACCTCTTCATCACCAGCACATTAAGCAAAGAAGTAAATTTGGGGCAGAAAGGGATAAATGGTTGCTCCAGGAAGCATTTAAGCCAAAAGCCCTAATGAAGTATTTCCCTGAAGACCAAAGCAAAGATAGGATTTACAGCTCCTGGTTTTCCTCATGTCTTTCTTGGTGACTAGGGTGGCAGGTTACCTGCAGAGTGCCCTGGATGCTGTAAATCCCATTTTGAGAGTGTGGCTGAGCAGCACCAATGAACCTGTCCAACAGTGCCTTGTGCCAAAATGAGCAGCCTTTCAGCCCCCTTCCCTTTCTCCAGTGGTTCCGCAGGCCCTCCACCTCTTGCCTTTGGGTTCATCTAACTCCTCTGTGGGCCAGGCAAGCACTCACCTGGCAAAACCCTGCCAGGATTTGTCTGTTGGTTTGCTGTGGTAGCTTTCTGTTTCT
>VYZT01042227.1:8520-58208 GCA_013400735.1 Pomatostomus ruficeps | reverse complement strand
CCCCCTAGTCCACTGCCACAGTACAGTTCTCTCTCTCGTAAAGTGAAGGAGAAAACTGATTATCCACCCCAAAAAGAACAGAATGAGGTACACTATATTTCCAGACAATTAATCTTGTTAAACATCTTTATTAGTGACATGGACAGTGGGATTCAGTGCACCCTCAGCAAGTTTGTCCATGACACCAAACTGTGTTATGTGGTGGACATACTGGAGGGAAAGGATTCCATCCAGTGGGACCTTACCAGGCAGGTCCGTGTGAAACTCATGAAGTTCAACAGGCGAAGTGTAAGGTCTTGCACCTGGATCAGGGAAATCCTTAACACAAATACCAGCTGGGTGGAGAAAGGATTAGAGGTAACCCTGAGGAGAAGGACTTGGGTGTGTAGATTGATGAGAAATTTATGACCCAGCAACATGACCTTGCAGTGCAGAAAGCCAATCATATCCTGGGTTGCACCAAAAGCAATATGGCCAGCAGGATGAGGAAGGTGATCCTGCCCCTCTGCTTTGCTTCTGTGAGACCCCACCTGGAGTGCTGCATCCAGCTCTGGGGCCTCCAGCATAAGTAGGACATGGAGCAAGTCCAGAGGAGGCCACGAAGATGATCAGAGGAACAGCTGTCCCATGAAGACATGCTAAAAGAGTTGGTTCTGTTCAGCCTGGAGAAAAGAAGGCTCTGGGGACACCTTAGAGCAGCCTTACAGTATCTAAAGGGGGTTACAAGAGAGCTGGAGAGGGATTTTTCACAAGAGTCTGTAGTGATAAGACAGAGGGGAATGTCCTTAAGCTGAATGCAGGTAGGTTAGGATTAGATATTAGGAAAGCATTCTTAACTGTGAAGTTGGTGAGGCACTGGAACAGGTTGCTCAGAGAAGTTGTGGATGCTCCATTCCTCAAATTGTTCAAGGCCAGATTGAATGGGGGTCTGAGAAACCTGATCTAATGGAAGGTGCCCCTGCCCATGGCGGGGAGGTTAGAACTACATGATCTTTAGGGTCTCTTCCAACCCACAACATTCTTCGATTCTATTCAACAGTTAATCAGACAAATAATTAGGAAATAATAAATTAAACTAAAAGGTGACAAGAAAAAGATTAAGAATACAAAAGAACATATCTGTAAGCAAGCATCAGATAAGCAAATACAGCCTTAGAAAAATTACTGAGAACTGGAAGGGTCAATAAGGGGAGATACAACAGGGGGCTTATGAAATTGAAATTTAGAGAAAAAATAGATGTGCTAGAACAAAATTTGCCTTTATTTTCGAATGGTCAAATTCTGATCAGTGAAGAAGTGATGTTTAGTGTGAAGTTTCTGAATACAAGTTATGGATTTCTCTTTATTTCACTGCTAAATGAAGTCCTTTACAAGTTTTACCTTACAGTCCTACTACTCTTATTCAGACTATCTCTGGTAGTTTCAACATTAATTTTCATCTGAAAAAAAAATTAATTCTGTGATTTAGTTAATTTAGTTAACTTTTATTTCACTTTTCAATGCTTGGCAGCTTTCCTGAGACTATATTTGTTCACCTGTTACCTGCTCTGCTTCTGAAATGTTTTACTTCTATTTTCTCCTTGATCTCCTCAGTGTCACCTCCTGATTTAGATTTGTTATTTCATATTGATTTATTTGATTTCTTGTCTGCTAAGATTTGTTTTATTCCAGTGGGAATGTGACTGGTATAAGTGAATTTTTAAATTCCCCTGGAATGAATTGTCTTTCAATTCACAGATTATAGTTTAGAACTGAAAAATAAAAGGACATATTTATAAAGCATCTACTACTTGCATAGCATAGCACTTGTGTTCAAAAGGAAGATTGATTGAACCTTTGTGTGATCATACCGCGTAAGTTTTCCCTTCAGCTGTCATTTGAGATCTCCAGCCTGTTTTCCAAGGCTATATTGTATAAAAATTGAAAAGATGAGCTAGTCTATATTTTTAATAGAAAATTAAAGTTCTGGGTTGTCACACATAGTTGCTGCCATCACATGTGCTTATACATAAAAAACATAAGGAAAATAAAACAATAGAAGCCTAAAATTCAGTTTAAAAAGTTACTAAATAATTTATTTGAAAATATGTTTTAAAAAAAGGTTGGCTTTTTCCTATGCCTCCTTCTCTAGATTATGCATAAAGATAGAGAAGAGGACATATTTACATATAAAAACTGTAAATATAATACAAATCTTAAATCTATGGAACCTGTACTCTGTATTGTCTTTGTGGGGTCAGTTGAATTTTTAAACAGGTAAGTATTTCTCAAAGATATTTCCAAGCTGGTAAAGAATAAGAATCACTCACCCAAAGAAAAAACTTTCTGGACTGAGCTGTTCTATTTAATATTCTTTTGGATTATGCTTTGTTTGTATGTTCTCTAGTTTGCTTTTAATGAGGGAAATGAGGTCAGTCACTGCAGGGTTTTTTTGCATCCTCAGTGTTTAGCAAAGTCCTAAAAATATTCACCTGTGTAATCAAGTGAAGATAGAGCTCTGGGTTTCCTTCTGCACTGTGAGCCAACATTGCTGTGCAAAGGCAGTTGCCTCACTTCCATGCAGCAATGCCTGAAATGTTCTGTAACAAATTGTGCAGTAGAATGGGTAGAGTGAGGGGTGTCAATAGCAAGCTGTGCAGATGCAATACAAAATGTCCAGGGGCTAAGTAGGGTTTTGCTTTCCTGTGTATTTCCAGTCACATACAAAGGCTGTGTTTTCATTCTGTTTATGCAGACAGCTGTTACCTTCTAGGAAGAAGTAGTGTAAAAGCAGGAAGGAAGAAAAACTTCAAAATATCGGGCCACTAAGGAAATTACAGGACCTGGATGAGAAAGCAAGGAGTCAAGTGCACACAAAGGGAGTTCTAAGGACTGAATGGAGGGAAAGGTTTGGAGGTTCAGCAAGGGTAATGACATCCTCTAGGGAAGGAGCTCCAGTGGTCCTTCTGCCCAAGTCATCAACCTTTATTGAGAGCCTAAGATTATCCAGAGAAGTAGACTAGTAAAATAATTGCTCTCACTCTTCTATCATGATTTGAATTGCAGTGTGTCACTCAGTAATATTTTATCTATCAAAAAAACTTGACTTCTCAAAAGTCTGAGTGGCCCTACCCACCAAAGGAAGGGACTGTCACATACAAAGAATAAGAACATTGTTTTCTGAAGATTATTTAAATTTCTCGTGGATATACATATTGCCCTTTGCTTTGTATTGTATATAAGTACTACCATTATGTCAGCCTTAGAGAACTGGTGAGGATGGAGCTTTAATGAATAGCTTAGGTGTAAAAAATTCCTCAGCAATCCTCATATACATCTTGACCAATGATTTGTATATTTGCCCAAGGTTTCCTCAAATGCTTCATTCAATTAAAAAAAAAAAAAAAAGCTTAGAATTTAAAAATCTCTATCTTATATAAAAATAAGTTGTTTATATTCATTCTTGACTGCTCACTTAGGGATAGGAATGTGAAAGCAACATATTTCTATTAAAATATTTATAAAAAGAACTAGTAGCTTTTTTAGAAGAAGTTTCCTATTTATTCTGTTTGGAAATGGTAACAAGTAGGCTTGAAGGAACACTTAACCTTTAAAATAAGGAAATTAAAATTCTTTACCACACGCTGCTAAATGCTAAAGCTGAAGTTTCCTTTGCTAATTCACATAATAATAATGCCATGCAGAATATTTGTCATAAAATCCCAAGTTATTTTTTTACAAAACACATTCACTCACCCTGAAGAGACACCTTAAATGATGTCTATTCACTCTACTAATGAGAAAGAAACAAACATTCTATTGTGAAAAGATGAACCACGTTTCAAGCACAATTCCCTTTGCAAAGGAGAAATATTTAACTAATTTGTCATGCATTTTTGCATGCTTGTTTGTCTCGTCGGAGTACATGTGAACAGATTTCTTAATCAGACACATTTGTTTTATTTAGATAATGTTTGTGCAGCTCTTTGAGCATGCAAAGTGCTATGTAAGTGCTCAGTATTATTCAGCCCAACCCTCAGTCATGACCTCTATTATTATGTGGTTCTTGATATAGCCTATTCTCAGAAAAGGTAAGAAAAAATAACTTAAAAATTATATCTCATATAAGACTGTGACTTAGGTCTATTGAATTATAACCAGAGAACAGGGGAGCAGAATATCAGAATAAACTACTCTTTGTAAAAAAAGAATGACAAAGTGAAAGAGAGAAGGACTTGATCTGAGGGGCTTTACAGTTATGATTAAGAATCCAGAGTACACATACAGGTCACAAGTTCAGATTCAGACCAGGTCACTAATGGCTGAAAATCACTACCAGCTGAAAGTTATTTAGGTGCCCATATGAAAATATGCTAGTGTTCTGAGGTCATAGAGAAGAGAAATCTTTATATTTAACATTGTCACATATTAGGTAGTACATGCCTTTTGGAAATGGCCTTGAGACTGATTTTTACCTCAAAGCACTCCTGGTTCCAAGCCAACATAAATTAAGTTTTGCATTAGAACCTTCTAGATAAAATTAGTCCAGAGTCCTGGAAGTTAAAAACCAAACAGACAATGAGAAATGCATTATTATATGCCAGGGGAAAATAAATTTAAAAAAATACTGCATGTCAGACAACATATCAGTTTATCATGACAAAAATTCTTGTGTTTATTATATATAGGAAGTTCTTGTGCTAGATCTTTTTGAAGAAATGAGTTTAAGAAAATATTTCCAAGCATAGAACAGAAATTAAAACAAACTGAAAGAATAAGAACCAATAAATCAGCAATATTAATGGCTAGTCAAGATTTTTAAATGAGCTTTATTAAACCATGGAATTTCAATTATGTATGTATTTTACTAGCTAAGTTCTATGTAATTAACTAATTAAGTACTACTAAAATTTGTCTCATGGCCAGAGAAAATAAATATTGTTCAGAGGTTTGCATGGGGTCTTGTACTCCACCACGCATTTACATCCAATACGATGAACAGAGAGAACAGTGAAATGACAAGGTTTGTTGATATTTAAGATGTAGAAAAATTAAATGTGACTCAAAAAGCTGCATGAGAATTTCACAAAACTCAAAGACTAGCTGATGGAATGAGTCCAGTGAGGCAGTGTAACAGGTTGCCCAGAGAAGCTGCCTCATCGCTGGAGATGTTCAGGGCTGGATAGGGATTGAGAAGCCTGATCTGGTGGAAAGTGTCCCTGCCCCTGAAAAGGGGGTGGAACTGGGTGATCTTTGAGGTGTCTTCCAACCCCTAACATTCTATGATTCCATAAAGTTCATTGTGAAATAATAGACAGAGTAAAACAAACATAACTGTATCCAGACAAAAATAAAATTGAAGTAAATATAACTCAATACATTTATGGTGAATAGGTCCTTCAAAATTTCAGTGTTCATCATTGATTGAAAAACCACACAGAATTATTAGAAGAGGAGATTAAAAAAAAAAAAAAGAGGCAAAACCCATAATTTGGGTACTGGGTAAATATTTTGAACTTGAGCATTTTATTTTCTGAGGATGATAATTGTCAGGGTATAATAGAGAAAAACATAAAGAAAAACTACAAAGATAACCAAAGGTTTCAAACTTCTGCACAACGATGAAGTCAATCAACTATAAGCTTAAAAATGTGAAAATATTGTGGGTGATAATACAGTTTTATTTAATAATTAATGAGATGGAGAAAAAAGTAGAAAAACTTACTTGTTTAGAGAATTCACTGTTTCCCACAATGCATGAATTAAGGGTCATCAAGTGAAATAGTCAGGGATCAGTTTAAAGCAAAAAAAAAAATATATTTTCATGTAACTTACAATTAAATTGTAGCACTTACTGTTTTGAATGTTGTGCGTGTTAACAGTTGAGATGGGTTAAAAATTCAATTTGATTAATTCATCGGCAAAAAAGTATCAAAATCTATTAAACAAGAAATACAATTTCTAGTCAGGAATTCTGGACCACAGTCTAAAGGAAGCTTAGAAATTACCCAAGAAATAGTGTTAACATAAAGTTATTCTCCCATAAGGAATTCATAGGCTTGATTTCAGGTGGAAAAGAAGCTCACAAAAGAATATAATTTATAATATTTCTCAATAATGATGTAGTAGTTTAAACTGTAACAATAGGAGAAAGATGTTTGCTTTATTCTAGAATAAGGAATAAATTTGGGGAGGGGGTTGGGGGTTTTTTAGCATAACTGAAATAAGTCTCTTTTTGACAGATATATATAAAAACCTCACAGATTTGCTTTAAAATAAATTATCAGTCTTGAGACCTCTTGATAAAAGACAACCTTAAAAAAGCTGATAATTTGCTACAAGATGCTAAAATCCAAATGCAAATCAAATATAGCTGAGGTAAGAACAAGGTGCAGATAGGAATCTTAGCTCAGTGGTTCCACAGCACCAGAGGAAGAAAGACTATAAGACTCCATTTACAGAAGTGCACACTATGAACCATCACTTGACTTCTCAACATCCATATTTATTCCATGGCTCAAGAATGTCAGTGCTCGTTTCTCAGTGAGAAAAAAAAATAGATTAATTTTAAAATAGTGCTATTTTTATTTTTGAAAGGCAATGCTCAAGAATTATTTATTGCCAATTTTCATTACGCAATAATCTAAACTTGCTTCTCTTTTTTCCTCGAGCGATTTGTTGATGTCAGTCCTCAAAATGCACTAGTGTCTGTGCTTCAGTGGTTTTAAAAACTGTCACTTTCATCTGTTGCCATTTCACATGGTCAGTCCTTGATGGGAGATTATTTTATACTCCATTACCTTCAAGAAGAACAAGGACTGAAGTACAGCTGTTAAGAAAACTTACTCAAAGTCAAAAATTTTCCCATCATTTAAAAGAACCAAATGCATTATGGTTATTTCTCTAGCTCTGATGGTTTATATGACTTCAGACTCTCACAATCCACAATGACATTGCAGTTAAAATGAAAAGTTGGGTTTTTTTTTTTTATTTTATTCAATTGAACTATTCTGCAGTTACCTCAGATAATGGAATGACCTAAAAAATTCATCCTGATTTTAAGAGTTATTTTAAAGAAAGTTTATCTTATTGAAATTATTTAAAGTTACCAAGGTTTGAGCTCCTAGCCTGCAAATTTAACAAATCATAAAATTTCCTGTTCTTTGGTGACATGGTGAACAATGATGCCATATTTTTCACAGAGATACTCTATTGAATTCAAACTAAAAAACATAGGCGCTAGTGAGAAAAAGGTACATTTTAAAAGGTTCACTTACTGACAGGCTTTTATGAAATAATTTATACTTTTAAGCCTGAAAAATCATAGTAAACTAGAATCCAAATAGTCTTGAAGATCAGAGCTAGGATATCTAAATGCTGCTTCATCATAACTCATGGTCTTGAGCTCATTTATATTAACAATAAACAGAAAAGCAGCCAGATAAGATCAGTATTACTTTCCATTTCCAGATGGGACTTTTGCATTGGGTTCATTCATCTCTTGTCCTTCTCAAAGTAACAAAAAAATAGAAGTCTCAGTTTATTTTAGCTAAATGGAAAAAGCTTTGGAGACATTCTCAACATAACTGTCCGTGTGTATTGGATTTGTGTTGCCAGGTTTTGGTAGGTGGAGATACTACAGGGTGGCTTCTGTGAGAACTTTTTAGACACTTCCGTCATGTGTGAGAGAGCCAATGCCAGCCAGCTCCAGGATGGACCTGCCACTGGCCAAGGCTGAGCCCATCAGAGAAGGCAGTAACATCTCTGTGATAATATATATAATAAGGAAAAAAATTGTTATTGCACAGATGTAATTGCGCTGAGAGAATAGAGGAGTGAGAATATGTGAGAGGAACAACTCTACGGACACTAAATTTAGTGGAGAAGGAGGTGGTGGAGATGCATCCAGAGATGAGATTCCCCTGCAGCCCATGGCTGGTGAAGACCCTGGTGAAGCAGCTGTGCCCTTGCATGGAGGACCACAAAAAATGCATAGACTCACCTGCAGCCCACAGAGGAGACCCACACCAGAGCAGGTGGATGCCTGAGAGGAGGCTGTGACCCCATGGGACACACACGCTGGAGCAGAGTCCTGGCAGGGACCTGTGATCTGCAGAGAGAGGAGTCCACGATGGAGCAGGTTTGCTGGCAGGGCTTGCAATCCTGTGGGAAACCCACGTTGTCTCTCCCTGCAGGACTGCACCTTGTGGAAAGGGAGACACATTGGAGCAGTTCATGAGGAACTGCTGCCCGTGGGAAGGACTCACATTGGAGAAGTTCAGAGAGGACTGTCTTCTCTGGGAGGAACTCCACACTAGAGCCAGGGAAGGACTGCTGTCCCTGAACGGTGGCAGAAACAACCTGTGAGTTTTCAAGATTTGTTTTATTTCTCATTATCCTGCTCTGATTTTGCTCAGTAATCAATTCAGTTAATTTCCCCAAGTCAAGTCTGTTTTGCCTGTGACAGGAATCAGTGATCTCCCCCTGTTCTTATCTCAGCTTACGGAGCTTTTGTTATATTTTCTCCCCCTTGTCCACTTGTAGAGGGCAGTGAGAGAGCATCTTTGGTGGGTATCTGGCATCCAGCCAGGGTCAACCCACACACTGTGCAAAACTGTTTTCCTTATTACCCACCAGCCTTTAGATAAATGCTGCATCTGAAGAACACAAGTGTGGGTTTCCTACCTGCTAAAATATATATATATATTTCTGAATCACTCAAATACTCTCTTTACAATGTTGAGAAAGAAACTAGAGATGACAGAACTTTGTTCTAAACACAATATTTTTTGTGTGATTTTCTTCTCAAGGTTGCTGGACTAGAACCAAAACTAGATTAAAACTAATCATTCAATACTTATCACCCGCTATTCCCTGAAGCTGTATGAATGGCTGTCTCTGTGCTTTCATCCCCAAGACCACCACATCAGTCATGTAAGAAAACATGCTGGTCAGCAATGCATACGATCATCATATATTCAATGCTATTTTCTCTTTTTCAATTAAAAATACCTCAAAATCAATAAAAGAATCCCATTTCTTTTTCATTAATCCTCACCATGTTTTCATAGAGTACATTTCACCGTTTATGTTTAACAAATTCAGCTCGATCTGATTAGAATTACATCAGCATTGTATGATACACCCAGTAAATTAAGTGTCAAGAACAAGTATGGCTGTATTTAGTCTGTGCTCTGGTAGAACATTGTGACCCCCAGCTTGCCTTCATGCCATCGAAGCAGAACCACTGGGGGAGCTGAAAGTCTTTCTATCCTTTCCTGCAGGTATCCAAACCTTGTGGTGCTATACTAACGACATACTATGCCTCTGGGTAGGCTTGGGGGTTCTGCATGCTCCAGAAGTTTCATATTCCATCCCTGGGATCATAAGAAAGATAACTGAGGATAACCTAAAGTTACAGTACTGATGTTCTCAATTAGGCTCAAAATAATCTTGGAAGTACAACACGTATAGTACAGCAAGTCCTTTTAGTTTACTAATATCAAATAACATTTTGGTTAGCAGTGATAAACTTAGATTGCATGCATTTTATAAAAATGAGAAAAAATAAACCCTCCAAATACTGTACATTAAAGCAGTGAAAATTTGGTGTTCCAGAAATGACAATTTTAAGACTCAAACAGTTGTGAGAGGTTAACACAACTAATGTAGTACTTCCAGAAAAGATGAATTGTGAGGTTTGTTGAAGTAGAAGATTAAGTGGATTTTCCTTTTGATATTATTGTTTCACAATAAATGTGCTTTGTTACCTGCTGCATTACAGCATTTAGATATGTGACATTAAAACACTTAGGGGCTAATACACTAACAGCATTCTACTTGCAAATCACAGCACATACAGAGGACTTGACTTATATATCAACTTGGCAGCTGTCTTTCCATTTGCTATTTAATGAACCCAGCAGCTTCATTTATATTTTTTCATCTTAATTTTATTATGTGGAGCTTTCAGAGGCCACACAGAAGAGTGCTTGCGAGAAAAAGTGGATGGGGCATTTTAAAGCCACATACAGTTATTTTCAAAAGAACAGCTCTTAGACACTACTCAGAATTTCTGTGTTTATGAATCAAGTCATTCCAAAGCACTATGAGGAAAGAAGAAAGAAAATGTGTTTTCGTTTCATTTAACACTGTTCACTATGCTTCTTAATCAGGAAAATTTATAGCATAAAACTATGTTGCACTCCATTGGAATGTTATATTGCTCATTTTATTTATTTCCTTAATATATTCTTGCATAACTTTGGATATGGTCGGTACCATAATTTATTTGCTCAGGATTCAGTGTAGAATTTATTTTGACTCTATTAGAATGCACAAAAAAATGCTTCATGCAAGAGAAAGAACAATGATAAGTATCACCGAATTTGTTAGTATGAAAAGTCACTTACAAAAAGGGAAGCAGAACCTAGTCCTCAGCTTCAAGTCATACACCCTGTGTACTCTGCTTTTGCAATACTAACTAAGCAGCTAATACTAAGTATTAGTATTAGTAGTTACTAATACTAAATAGCATGGATGCTACTTGGTGCAAGGACTCTTGACTGAATAAGGAGGCTCATTACCAACATGCCTTAATTTTTGCCATGATAAATATTTTAAGTACAGCGTTTTTCCCCTTCCGAATTCCAACCAATCACTTAGGTAGGTTCCCATTCAGCCTAGGTCTTGTCTCTTCCCTTTTCTGGCAATTTTGCACTATATTCAACATCAGCATGAACAAAACCGCATCAGCTTGATTAATTCTACTTCATTTAATTTATCATTCATTAACACCATGTTCTCATCATTGGTTTGGGTGCTGGGGTGGGATGACCCAACAGAAAACATAACTTATTTTTTTACCCTTTCCTATTCTAATTTTCTCTCAGGTTTGACATAGGCTACACACAATCTGTCCTGTCCTATTCCCATGGTGAAAACACAGGCAGCACAGGAGGGTGGATACATATTGCTTTTTACCTGCTGCTCCATGCCTCAATCTCTTTCACTGCTTTGGGCTTCTTCATTTTCCACTGCTCTGACATGTGTTGTCCGTGGGTTACTGGCTTCAGAGATACCCCTGCTTCAGTGTGGGTCATCCATACCTGCAGCCCTCCAGGGTGTCTCTCACAGCATGGGTCACCCACAACCACAGGTCCTCAGCAGTCTCTATGCCTTAATCTGGGTGCTCCACAGGCTGAAGTCCCTTAGGAGTGTTCCTTCACTGACAAGGGTCACCCACAGCCAGAGTCCCTAACCCAAGAGGGGTCCCTAACCCAGTATGGGTCACCTCTTCCCAGGGCAGTATCTCCAGCCTTGCCCTTAGCTGTCTCCTCATTAGCAACTTTTCTACCATGTCTTCCTAAAAGTGTACCCTTCTGCCTGTCTCTGCAGCATCCAGAGCCTTGCCAGGCCCATGGGCCTGCTGCTCTTCCTTAAAACTGCACCACAGTGCTCCCTTGACAGGTGATGGGCAGCTCACCCCAGTGTCAGACTGGGTTGAAATAAGCACAGGCACTTCATGGCCTCATCCACAAAGGTCACCTGCAGCTCCTTGCTTCAAAAGCCTTGCCATTTATACTCCATGCAGTCACAGTGGCTCTGGATATGAGTCTAGATACTAGCCACATTATAGTTACATGCCGTAGCACACATCAAGGCAATCCAAAATTCCCTAAATCTTTCTACTGGCTTATTTTTCATCCTTTAAAATGGAGATACTGGTGTTTTCAAATCTTCCAGATGCCTTTTGGAGCTCACTATTCATCTAGCTGTCATATAGTTAGATGGTAAACATGTATTAAACTAGGACAGAGATCTGACTTTTCCTTCTGCAGGTAGTTTTAACTGTCAATCAATCAAAGCTAATCACATTAATGAAATTCATAAATAAAGTAAAAGCGGAATAAAGAACAAACATCTTGTGAAAAAAATAAATAATACTTCAAAAGCTATTATAAATGCACAGGCTGAGAAAAACAAAGGGAAATTTATCTTGGAAAAGTCAGGCTAATGCATCTGAGAAAAGCAAATCTGAAATGCTGGCATTTAACATGACATACCTTTGAGAAGCCGTAACATTTTCAAGAGGCCATGGACTGATGATGGAACTGAACGTCAGGGTAGAGCATCCTGAATCAGAGACATAACAGTCACTTTTTTTACACTCTGATTCAAAGTGAGCACTATGCTGCAAAAAGATACAGATGAATTTGAACCCTGCAAACCACCCTGAAGACTGCTGAATAGAAGCCTTTGTTGGAGTGCTGCAAAGGTTCATGTAGAAGGAAAGGAAGACAAAAGTCAAAAATTATCTGTGAAGAAGGATTAGGGATACATGTGCTCATTTATTTGGTTATTTAAAAGAGAATTTAGGCTGTGAAAAAAGATCTGCAAGAAAAATAATTGAAACATTTTTTCTCTGTTATGCCTTTAAAAATAGCATGGAGAAACATTTAATTTACAATGCAAGTCCTTTCTGGCTGGGAACTGGCAGATAACTAGTTGTTCAAATGTCAAGATAAGTACTTGTATCTAAATTTCTCTGACTTTATTTTCATATTTCTCTTTTCTCTCAATATCTGATGTTCAAAAAAAAAAAGGAATTTGAAGAAAAAGAATCAAAGTAACTTCTTCATATGTTTTCATCACCTTATTACATGAATACGCTGTACCAGACTGCTTATGCAAAACCACAGCAAAGCAATCAATACTAGGGAGCACTTAAGTGTAAGAGTTTGCTTAGTAAAAAAATCCAAGCAAAATTTTAGGCAGGTAGAGGAGTTATTATACTCTGTAGGCCAAATCCCAAGAACTCTGTGGCACTATTTTAGCTGATGACTGAGTGGTTTGCCTCAGTCTCTCAATGTGGAATTGCCTTAGAACAGCACAAAAGCTAGTGCTGACAGCAAGGGAATGTTGAAACAGATGCAGCATGAAAAATATCAGTCCTTCCTAGTTCAGCAATTATTAACAGTAAATTTTTAACTGAAATGGACTTCTGCCAAGATGTCTCAGCCAAAGCCAGTACTTGAAAATGTAATTTTAATGCTGCATTATACTCAGGAATCTGAAACAGTTTAGTGCAGGTGTATTGGCTGGTCCTTTTAGTGGTAACATTTCTCAATAGCTGCCACATTATGACATTTGCAGTAGCACAGTGCTTTTGTGTTCCAAGGAGGGAATTTTTCTGGTGTCTTCAGTATCAGGGTGGTCACTAGAGCTTTTTATTATATATAAATTACTGTACATCACTTACAAGGTGAAAATGGTCATCAACTCAAATCTAACCTGACAATAGAGTATTTTACAAAACCACTATATGACTGCAGTCAAACAGTACGAAAAAGGGGAGAGGATGACACCAGCATAATTCTGCATTTTTTGCCTTTTATGTTTGAGACTGCCTCTACCCCTTGGAGGCTTGACTGGATTGTGGCATTTACTGCTGCTAAAAATCCACTGAGGATAAAAATTAATAGAGCTGTTTTCACCTGGTCAGTACTTGCTAATTTACAAGGGATGTTACAAATTTCTGAGCTCCAGGAAAAATGCAAATTTTGACACTTGCCTGAATCTCTGAATAAATCACTGGTTTTGTAGTATCTGTTTTCACTTTACTTGCCAAACACAGTTTTGTAAAAACCTAGTCTTAAATTCTTCCTTCTTTCTTTACTGTTTTGATAGATAAACTTATATAGAATTTTTGGAACCAGCTATATTACTAGTATATAGAAGACTTTAGCATCAAGCATTACTATTCACCTGATAGTACTTCTCAGTTGAAAACCTTTGTGTGTTCTCTAGAAGAGTACATTAAAGTAATTAAAGATATATAGATACATATATAAACAATATACGCATATTATAAGTATAAATAAATAGATAAATATATTAAATAGATAACAAATATATAAAGTGAACAATAAAAAATGTAATATATAAAAATATAGTGTATTAAATAGATTAAGATTTTTATAAATATATATATTGTGAAAAAGTGTGGAGGAGAATGAAGTTCAAAGCAGCACATAAATTTTTAGATCTTATCATTAGCCCACATTATGTCCATTCCACACAGGCCTGAAGTGTAATGATGATATATAAATCAATGGATTAAGTGTGTTGCACTTTGTTGATCAGACGGAAGTGTGGACGTAGGGTGAACCTCACATATCATGACGGTTTGGTAGCCTGTTAACCTACACAATCTGAAAGATTTCTTTATTTTGTGGATGAAGAGTAGTGCTTACTCCTGTGCAAGCAGGACTGGTTAATCTTTAGCCCACGCAGCATATGTTGAAAAATAGGATAAAATGAAAAAAAAGAGAGAAAATAAGGAAAAGAAAATTTAAAACAGAAAAAGTTTATTTCCAACCTGATCTGTTTGAAGACAGGTAAACTAAATTGGAGTCCTAGTACTAGTTGTGATGCACGGACTTGTGACCTCCCCAGTGCTGAATGGGAAGAGATTAACTTCCTTCAGTCTGCTGGCCACATCCTTCCTCTTTCAACTCACTATGACTTTGGCATGCTCATGAAGGCAGAACACTGGTAGTTAATGTGAATAACTTGGGTCTTTCTTAAGATGCCTGCTATTCAGTCAGTTGTTTCCTAGCTGTACAGATTCATGGGATTTTTATTCTTTTATCATTTAATCAGAAGAATTTTGCATCTCTTATTACTGAAATTCTCACATTTTCTGCTGGCTCCAGTTATAAACTTTATCACAGTCCCAATGGACTGAATTCTATAACTTGGTACTACAATTTTATCCTAATTTACTACCATTTGAAAAGTTGATGAGGGTGCAGTACATTTCATAATCCAGATGAGAATTTAATAACGTCAGCCCAGCATTGACCCTTGAGCTGTTTATTTGTTATTGGCTGCCAACCAAATATTAAGCCAACAACTGCTATCCTTTTAGCCTCCTTGTCTACCCAACATTTAACCCATCCAATGATCTGTGCATCCAGTCCATATTTTCTTAATTTTCAAAATAGAATTGATCGAATGTTATATTGTTTTCCTATGTCTGTAAAGTATGCCTTATTCAAGCCAGTTTACAGTAAATATGCAAATATTAACAGTTAGTATCTAAAATAGACAACTCAGTGATAAATCTTTAGAAAAATCCTAAGGTTGTATCAGAAAGTGTGTCCTTATAACATTCATCAGACTTGCTCTATCTTAATAAACTCTACAGCAATCAGACAGTATATTTTCTTTCTTTTAGTGGACTGAATTTGGTTTAATAGTCAATCTTTCCTCTGAAGTCCTTCAAAAGATATGGACTATCTTAACATTTCATCCCCCAGATTTATTTTCTTTCTCCTTAAGTAGGAAGCAGTCTAGCCAACTTTTAATTAGAATAAAGTTTCTTTCCCTTCCATAGACAAGAAAATATGTCTTTGTTGTAGTATTTATTCACATTTAGAAGGGTATAGAGTAATAACCAACTCTTTGCTTCAATGAAGTGTTAAAACTGACTTCCATCCTCCTCTCAGTAATTCTTAGGCATTCTTCAGTGGGAAAGTTTAATGAACCTCCTGTTCTAGACATTTTTCCTTTACATTAAAAACATACATAATTCAAGCAGCTGTAGTCTTGCTGTATGCAGTGTATAATTGGATTTTGATTGAGGCCAAACAAACAGAAATCAAATTACTTTGGGTAAAAAGTCCATCAGGAGTGATTGAGCCCCGACATCTTCCTTTTAGGCATGTTGTAAAACTGGTTTATATATCCTCATTATAACTGAAAGATAGAATAATCAGAGCCATGTTCTCACTGTTGGTCAAAACCAAGATGACTGATTAGATGAAACATATTTTAGAACACGATTTTAGAGTGGAAAACCTCTGTTGAAATATAGTGTGAAAGCTTTAGAATGTTATTTCTGAGTCAGACGTGACCTTGTTTATGATTAGATCTACTATAGATGTTAGGCATAAAAACGTGTTTTTCAGTGAAAGACCCTCACTTCAACCAGTCTTTTGGATAAAAAAAAAAGTAAAAAAATATGCCCCTTAAAAAAAAAAATTGTAGTTTGAAACCATAGTTACTAGAAGAAAGATAGCAGATCTCTTAAGTTCTAAAAATATCAGACATGGCTTTCTCAGAAACAGACCCTATGATGAGTAAAAGCATCCCTTTTGCAAAATCCAACTACAGCTTCCTTCATTGCTCCAAAAACTGTGAACATCAACATTTTGCAGTAATGGAGTTGAATAGTTCAGACCACTGAATACGAACGAGAAACAGAAATAGGAAAGGTGTACATGAAGCACTTAGGCATTACACAAAGATAAAATGAGTAGAGCTTAAGTTGAAACAATTAAAATACTGCCTCTCTCAACCTGCATGACAGAGAATAAAAAGAATCTATGGAAATTATGGTAGATTATATAGAAAATATAGATATTATAAATAATAGATTTAGACATGTAAAATGACTAACTCATTTTCTGTGTTAAGTAGGAAAAAATGGGAAATATGGACTCAGGACAAAAGGTAAATGAATATGTTATATATATCTAGCTTATTTTAAAGTTTATTTAAATAGCTGGAACACAGGCAATAAGTTTCATAAGTATAAGAAGTCTTGGATAAGTCCAGAGAAATATAAATATACATAATTTCCAACATTATCAGAGTTATTTATGTAGTCTTCTCTGAAAGATAAGAGTAGAATTGTGTTGGGCATTATACAGAATCACCACATCACAAACTTTGGATCAGCTCATCAGTGGTGACTTAGACAACTAGAACAGGAGCCACGTGGTGCTGTTATTTTTTTCAATTATTTTTCCCCTCATTTTGGTACAGAGGAAAACATGATTGATAAAAGGATGAAGGGAAAAGGACAATGATGTCAAAAACAGTATTGAAAAACTAAATTGCTGGAATAACATTTTGGAAAAAAATTACTCTGCTTTGAGAAAAAAAAAAAGCAAGAGCAAGTCTTGACTAGGATACAGTGAAAAATTTCACATGGAAGGTAGTATTGTCCAAGTAAAGCTGGGAAAGAGAGTACTTGCTCTTAAAGTATTTTAAAAGGGTAAATTGAAAAATTGAAAATATAAAGGCCGGTAAAAAGAAAGATCATGTTATAAAGTGTGAGATAAAGACTCTAGTTCTCGTATTTCTGGTATTGATTAATAAATATAACTCAGTTATTAAATAGGGCAAATCAAAGAGATTCAAATGAAGTCTAGACAGTCAAAATAGAATCACATCATCATTTTAAATCACAATGAAGTCAGTTGGCAAGTCCCTTAAAATGAATACTATTACTTCTATCCAGTACTCAAGTCAGGCACCAAGAATTTCACTTTGTAAAATATTTCATCTTCCTTTGACTTTCCTTCAAATTTGGAGTTAAAGTTTACTGTGGAGCCAAACCATCTCTTTTCATTTGTAAGGGGTACAAACTTAGTTTGTATCCACAGCAGTATCCATAAATGAAAGCAATATTTCTCATACAGCAAAGATTAGAAGGTGCTGAGGCTTTAAAAACATTAAATATTACATTCCTGTGGTAAAGTTATGGAAGTTTGCTGATAAAAGAACTCAAGTGTGCAACTGTTTGCTGATTAAGAATCCCAAAAAGAGGAAAAATGAGATTAATGGAGTAGCAGTGTTTTATAGTAGAGACATTAAGGGAGAACTGACCTTGATAAGCATTTGGGATTAATTACAATGAAAAGTGGTATACAAAGAATCAGTCATTAGCGAAATGCTTTTGCTCTGTCTTTAGGTCAAGATAGCAAAGCAGAGTTACCACTTCATTAAAACTGATGATGATGATGATGAAATATGTACTCCATAGCAGTCATTGCATAAATATATGTATCTCATGTAAGAGACCATGAAAAGCTTCTCCTGTTGCCACTTCAGAATACTTTTAGATTTACATTAGATTTAGAAAAATCTGAGCAAATTCCTGAAGACATATTTGTAGTTTATATGTGATGAAGAGGGATCATTCAAACACCACTGATTTTTGTTTGTTTGTCTCCCTTCAGTTAGACAAACTGAACTCAATGTAAGCAAACAGAATTCATTTATTTAATGGAAAATTGTGACTACTAGCTGTAGAAAACACCAGAAATAGAAGTGCATCAGGCTAACATACATTGTGTCCTTGCAACAAGAAACATTGAAATCTATATTAAAGGAGTTTTCACTTTGTACTCAAATAAAACAGACCTCCCATCCTGCCCAATAGGTTAGTGTTCTTCTTACCTACAATATTAACACAATGGATAAAATTATTTTATTTAAAATAAAATGTTCAGGGTAAACTGTTTCAAGGAAAACCATTGTTGAGCTTACATTGAAATAGTGGAGCAAGTTTTTACCAGGTAAAAAACTCCTGCCTCTGGGAGAATTTCACTTTGAAAATACTGTTGGAATCAGTTCTTGCATTTTAGTATAATTATTTAGTAGGCCTGTTGTTCGTGATGACTGGATAATTTAAGAGATTAGCAGGTCGTTTGTAACCATGGAAATCATGTTGCCTGCATATCTAATAGACTAATTTCCACATGAAGCAAGGCAGTAGTTCTGTTTATTTACTAGCTTGTTAAATGTTATTTTGAACTACCTTGTTTTCCTCAGGGGAATTGTCACTCAATTTCTGAAAAGAAAAACAAAAAAGTAATGCTATGTCCTTACTGAACCTCAATGAATATGCATTTTCTTATCTATTCAGTAAATGTATATTTGACCATATTTGTAGAGTTACACCTTTGTTTGATTCTTGTCTTTTACATTTTAGGTAGAGATTGAAAGCATTTAAGGATTAAATTTGTTAAAGACATCCATTATATTTCAAAATTGCCAGTTACTGCCCTCAGTACATAAGGATATGAATTAATGATTGAGTCAGGGAAGCTTACTAGCATTTACAACTTACTAGCTAACTGATTGCATATGTATGTTTCTTATTCTGTCCCATCTGTAGGACAAATTGTTTAAATGATATTAATTACAACATAATAAAGTATGTCAAACTAAGAGTTCTTAAGAGAAGATAGAAGAAACTTAAGGAGATAAAGGAGTTTCTCGATTTTTTAAATTCACCAGTGATGAAAAGTAGTGTCAAGTTCCTAGGTTGAAGGAATTAAATGACAATAATGCAGATTTTTTTAGAATGGGAAATATATAGTCCAAATCCTGGATTGCAGAAATTTTAAATTATTAGTGGTAAGGGTTTGGATTTGTTTTTGAGTTTTGATTGGTTGTTTTGAGGGTTGATTTTGGTTATTTTGTTGGGGGGATGGTTCATGCAACCCTTTGTTAAAGAGATCTGGGATGTCAAAGCATTTGCTTTTCTGTTATTTGATGTAATCAAGATTCAAAGGTCCATTTTTCACATGCAAGAGGTACATCATATCTATAAAGTAACATTCAAGCAGACCTGTCTTAAAAGGTCACAAAAACCATGAGTCACAAGGTGACTCACCTGTCCTGTGAAGTGTTTTCTCTGCCTTCACAACTATGATGCTGTCTTCATAACTTGTGCTCAAATCATTCTTTCGAACAAATGAACAAAGTCCCAAGAGATTAAACTCATACTGTATTATATTCCTTCTATCACTAATTTAGCTAAAATACTTTAATATTTCCATAGTACTTGCTTAATTTGAAGTTTGTGTCGTGGCTAGTTGGCAATTTAACTGTCTTCATTTTCACTAATCTCAAAGCTGTCTACAAGCTATTATCAATCACTTGTTAAAATGACAATACTCTGTTGGCATCTAAATTGTTTTAATAGGCAAATTACACAGCAATATGACATTTAAATATTAGATGAAAAATATTTTCAAAAATTTGCTTCTCAGACTTTTTTGATTGAATGAGCACTTGAGAAACAAAAGAGGAATTTGACAAAATAGTAACAACATATTAGATTTTAACCACAAAGCAATAGTATCAGAACTGTCATTTTTTTCCAATCAGACAAACATATTTAATAGATTAATCAAAATAAATGTCATGTAGAAATCAACCTGTTATGCTTAACCAATAAACTAAAAATACATTCTGTACTTCATCAAAATCTTTGTAGAAGAAATAGTAGATATCCCTGTTTGAATGCTAAACAAGATGAAATTCTTCCCAAGAACAGTAGTTCATTCTTCAATACTCTCAAAAACCTTAATAACTGACATGTTTTAATTTTTGCTGTGCTGTAGCAGTCTTGCACTTTTCATATAATAGGTACCTATTTGAATAGGAACATGACCTTGAAGATTATCTAGTTCTAAACCGCTTCACATGGACAGGGACACCTTCCACTAGACCAGGTTTCTAAGAGCCTCATCCAGCCTGGCCTTAAACAGTTCCAGGGGTGGGGCAGTAAAAATTTCTCTGGGCAACATGTTCTAGTTCCTCATCACCCCCACAGTAAATAAGTTTTTCCTCGTATCTAATCTAAACTTACTCTTTCAATTCAAACTAATTCCTCCTTTAAACCCATTTGCCCTTACATGCCCTAGTAAATAGTCTTGCCCCACCTTTCCTGTAGGCTCCCTTGAGGTGCTGGAAGGACACAATTCAGTCACCCCAAAGCCTTGTCTTCTCCAGGCTGAAAAATCCCAGTTTTCTCAGCCTTTCCTCATAGGATCATCTTGATGTCCCTCCTCTGGACATGCTCCAACTGGTCCATATCTTTCCTCTGCTAGGTACCTCAGAGCTGGATGTAGCATTCCAGGTGGGGGTCTCATCAAAGCAGAGTAGAGGGCAGAACCCTCCCCCTCACGTTGCTGGTCACACCTCTTTGGGTGGAGCCAAAAAAGTATTCTTGTCACTGTATTACTCTGAGAAACAGGTGATCTTTCCTCCCTTTGCTCTCTCACTAATCTGCTATAGTAGGTCCTACTGAGTGTCATCTCCCAGAAATTTCCTGAGAGCCTTCCCAGCAGCTACTGTTCTCCTGAGGAGATAAAAAAAAAGGGAAGGATCGAGATCTAGCTGATGGAAGGCAGAAGTGGAACCAATGCCTACTTCACAATATTTTCCACTGACATTTTTATCTTAATATCTATCTCAAATATTCACTGCGTGCTGTGTATATAAGGGAACACAGATGAGTAGTCAATATTTCCATGATTTCTATGACATAAAATAATTTTCCTATATTACTCAGTTATGTGTAAATAGTGGATTAAGAATTGAACTGTATTCTATAAGTCTGAAGAAAATGTAATTTATATATTTCCTTCCAGTCTACTCTTTTGAATAAAATGATACTTCTGAGACTTGAATCTGTAGTCACTCCTTAGAAAGACAAAAAATCCTTACCTGTTTTAGGGAATGCTTAAAGTTTTGAACTTTAGTGGAACTGTTACCAAATTTCTCTGTTCAGTATGCCTCTGCTGGACTAGCTCCCACTTGTAATCACATGTATTATTTCTCTTCCCTTTGTACTCACATAATATTGTAGGAGATACTACAGCAAATATGTCATATAACATTATCATCCCTTTGAAAATTAATCCCCATGTATTGCTTTTTCCTTAGCTCAATTAGAAAATGATTACAAAAATTAGTAACTGGAAATGCAACGCTTTTTGGGGTCCGCAGTACTGCCCAGATTTCTGCGGTGCAATCTATCCAGTGCCCTGGTAAGATAAGCACTCACCGCTGCTCGGGAGGAGCAGCACTATCTCCTTTTGCTTATCTACGTACCGAGGTTTTGCCTCCGCAGTGTAAAGCAGAGAACCCGATGTTAATAAAGCAGGTAGAGGCAAAGAAGAGAGAACGGACTACTCTGATAGCAGTACCCAAACTTTTATTCTTCTTCAGGATACAGGGCTATCAGAGAGACCCCAAGGGGTGGTTACACAGGGTTTTATAGGGAAAGGGAAGGGGGTGGTCATAAGCTGAGGTCCAGGGTTCTTTTCAAATCACAGATTGACATGGGATGACAGTTTTCCAATGAGTTCTGGGCAAGGGCAGAACATATTTGCATTAACCTATGAACTTTACAGAACAGCAGAAGTTTCTAGTAATTTTTGAATAGTAATACAGTGTGATGAATATTAAAATAACAGAGGTGGAACTGAATCTATGATTGACAGGGTTAAAACGTGGCAGCTAGGGGACTTCCCCTAGCTCATTGCCACAGAAATGGGTTGAATTTCTTATTAAAAATGACATTCCATTTATTTCTGTGCCAAATTTTCTATTACATAAAAAAATAATAAATTACTTAACACTGTTTGAAAACTGCTTCTTATGCATGCAATGATCCCAAACCATATTTATGAAGATTCAGGTTATCCACACCTAAATTTTCTGTAAGACTCATTTTTCTGCTGGTGTCAAAAGGACATTGGTCATTTTTACCTGCTGAACAGGAAAAACATCAGTTTCAAATAATTTAGATATGTTAGGTTTAACAGATCAGGCAACTGATAAACAAAAGGGAATGGTCTTAAGCTGTTGCAGGGGAGCTTCAGGTTGGACATGAGGAAGAATTTCTTCACTGAAAAGTTGTTTAAGCACTAGAATGTGCTCCCCAGGGAGGTGGTGGAGTCATCATCTCTGAAAGCGTTCAAGAAGCAACTGAATGTGGCACTTAGGGCTATGGTTTAGTTGACAAAGTGATGTTTGTTGAAAGACCAGACTCAATGATTTGGGGATTTTTTCCTGCCTTAATGATTCTGTGTTTCTATTATTCTATAATAGTAAAACCAGTAACATGTTTAATCTCATGTTGTTTGACTCGCTTGGCACTGTCTTGCTTTGCAAGGCCTTTACGATCTTTTTACTGTCTTTGATCACAGTTTAATACTTAACATAGCAAGGCCTTGCAGAGCCATAGTAATATAATTTTTTAACTCCACCTCTTACCAGTGAATGTTTTGTTTAAAATGTCCTAGAAAAGGGTTAGCTGCACACTTTCAGCAAAATGATTGTTTTGAAGTTAACAAAGTAAAACAACAAAGAAATAAAAGACATCCAAAGGGAAAAAAAACCCAGTGTAGAGTTCAGTGCACCCCCACTGCCAGAGCAATGGAGCGTGCACTGGGGAGATCAGCCCTATTGTAACCAGTGCTCCCCTGCTAGGGCAAAGAGAAAGACCTCCTCCCAAGATGTCTTGTGTTAATAATTTGTTTATGCAGATCTCTGTACTCTGGTTGGCCCGTTGGCCTCCCTGTCCCAGTTGTCAGTTCACCTGCCTATCATTCCCTGTCAGACACCCCAGTTCTAGAAAGTTCTGTCTACTCGATGCCCCATTCGTTCTTTCCCCTCAGCCACTCCTTCAGTCCCTCTCCATTGGTTTCTGTACCCTAGTTCCTCCTTTGCACCACCCCTCAACACTCAGATTATTGGTCCCGGTTGCTCTCCCCGCCCCTATCCAGCCCTGGATAAAACCCCATGTTCCCCTTTATTCTCGGTTCTTCAGCTCTTGGCTCCCTGTGACGGGTTTCTATTGAACTGCCTTGGAATACCAAAACGAAGACTCTTCCTGTTTAACTCAGCAGTCTGTGCGCTGTTCGCTAGGCTATACGGCTTGGCAGCAGCGGGCGCGGGCAGGGGACAGGCAGCGCTGGTCGGAGCGGCTCAGGCATCGCCAATCCCAGCAATAGCAGCTGTGCTAATCAAAGCAGCGGCAGCGCTGCTCTGAGGTGCTTTGGCAGCACCACTTCAAGCGGCGGCTCTCTGTGGCAGAGACGCTCCGGGAATGGCCGCGGCTTTACACCACCTCCCCCCCACAAGCCGCGCACAACCCAGCACTGTTACCTGAAGAAAATATGGAATTTAATTTTAAGTTCAAGAAAGTAGAAACTTACTATGTATCTTCGCCATAGGTTCTAGATGAATATTTCTGAGGTTTTATAATGATAATGAAAGTGTGTGTTCTGTTACATATTACAAAATAAATCAAATGAAGTCACAGCTTCCTGATGTCAGAAAAATAATAAAAAAGAATTAGTGAGCTAATATAGAAAGTTTGAGATTTCAAGTATCTTTCACTGAAAAGAGAATATGAGTGTGTTCCTACAGGATCGTGATAGGTTGACCTAATGACTACACTGAAAAAGATGAGGTTTTCATTTGATTGATTGAATAGATATTTTAATGTGAACAGTAGTAATAATAGCTAACGCATTGCATGTCTGAAGCATTTCTTGTTTCCCATATATTGTCTGTTGTCTTTTATGCCAGTGAGAATAACTTGAGGAAAAAAATACTGAGTTGTTCAGATTAATACATATGTCTCAAGAATTCCTTCTTTAGTATGTATTCTGCAATAGAGATAAGAACTCTCCTGGAATATTAGTACTTCTGAAATGATCTCATACACAGAACTGAGTTGAATTAGAACTTACTACACACTATTCAAGAAATAGAAACTTCCAGATAACTATATGCTGGGTTTGTTTTTTTTTTTGCTTTCAAACTTGCTATTATAGGCATAAAGTATGATATACGAAGAGAAATCAGGGGGCTGCAAGGTTTGAAACACAAAGATAATTAGTGTTTTCAATAACTTCTGGGTAAAATTCAAGTCAAGCTGTGGGTGTTACTTTTTTATACAGTGTAATTTACCTTTTCTTGGAGCCTCAGACACACCACAAGGAAAAAAGGCAACTCCTGCTGTAATCTCGAGTATCACACTAGCTTTAGTTCAAAACATATCTTTCGAGCTTCATCTGTACAGTAAGATCTCAGAAAACTTCCCACATCTTTTCACCTTCCTTTCACTTCCTCTTTCTCAATATGTTCAGATATCTCCTGAAAGAAAATCATGTGTAGAAAAGGAACTGTGAAACTCTTTAGAAGTTGCAACCAGAGAGCTGGAGGGCATGAGGGATAGTATTCTAGAGAGCACAATAAAATTCACTGACCACTTTTTAGAATAACCTTCAAGTTGTTATTTGGTGGACACAATCATCAAAATATATTTTAGCTCTGTATCTTGTAGGAAGAAAAAGATTGACAAAGTTCACTGAAAAGGGGAGCTACATACATGTGAGAAAGATAATTATTATAAAATTGAAATGGTAGAATATATAAGTTTTAAAATGGACTTTATTCATAGGGGAAATAGGCCTCAAAAGACCACAAATTGTGTCCATGAAAGATGCAAAAGAAATTTGCACCTGGAAATTCAGATTTAAACCCATAATGTCAGGTCAAGAAGCATGTCAAGAATCTATGTGTTTGAGTTGTAAAGACTCAAAATAAAATTTTTTCAAATATATCAAAAGCAGAGGAATTTCTCAGGGAATGAAGGGTATCAGCAGATGATGGAAGAATATGAGGAACACTCATACAATAAGTTTGCATAAGAAAACTGCAGAATAAGGAAGTGAATTTCTAGAATCATGCTCAATCCAAAGGTAATCCAGAAGATTCTCAGAAAAAGTCTAAATAAGCAAGTACAGTGAACTGAATAAAACTAAATCATTTTCAGCGAACTTTTAAAGAACTGTGATATGAAGCTATGAGCATCTTTACTACCATGTATAACCTATTTCTTAAATCAATAGGCAGAGGAATGGAAGGAGAGAAATATGACAAAGTATTTAAAATTATGAAAACCAAGGATTTGACTGATATGTATCAATCTAACTGGTAAAGCCTATGTAAAGAAAAGAACCAGTAAACACAGGATAGATAAAGAATATTGATAAGGAGTTAATATGGGCTTTGAAATGGAAAAATATGGCTTACAAATCTATCTGCTTTTTCAAAGTATCACTCAGTAGCTGGATGAGTATGATCTAATTGTATTTCTATTTTCAAAAAGCTTTCAACAAGCTCTCACATGAATTTCTTAAATTTGGACATTGGCTGTTCAATATATGCCTAAATGTTTGGAAACATGATAAATAGCAAGGCAGTGATGTTTTCAAATAATTCAAAGTTGCTTTACATAGTCAAAATCAAAAACATATGTAGGGAGCTCAAGAGGATTTCTTCGTAGTCAGCAATTCAAGGATGAAATAGCAGATGAAATGTAAAACTAGTAAGCATAAAATAATGCACATAAAAGAAAAACAAAAACACCTACAAAACTTAGTTATAGTGATAATCTCTAACGTGAGTATACAGGGAGAAACCTCCAGTCAATATGGACAGGTCTCTGCGAAAGCATAATATGCATAGAAGACTTGAATAAATAACTGCAATCTGGCATGTTACATTAGAAATATTATCTGTAATTTAAGACCAGACTGTGGCAGAACTACAAAAATTGTTACAGCGAAGAACAATTAGACATATCTCACCCACATAAAATGCAACTGAGTCTGAAAAAGTATGACTGATAAAAAAAAGCATCAAGATCTGTATAATTTTGAAATAGAAATTATAAATGTGGTTATGAATGATATTATCTTTATTTTAACATTATAATTATGGATTGTCATCAGAAGTTCATCAGATATACAGTAAACAAATACTGTTTTCCTCACACAGCACTGTGTTGAATACAGTGTTGAGTTCTTTGTTACAGTCATTTTGGAAGTCAAAGGTGCAAATGTATTCAGAAAACAGATTTAATACATCTCTCAAGCATTTAGGCCTGTAGTGAATATTAAATACAACACTTCAGGTTTAATTTTTAGGGGAAGATTTTAAATGACTAATTATCAGAAATAGAGAGTTGACTAAAACGTGGATCACCCAGTGCTTCCTACATTTCCTAAGCATTGGCATTACTTCCAAGGACAGAAGCTGCCAAAATGTGTTTAACTTTGGTTTGATTCTGTAGAGCAGTTCCTTCATTCCTTGTCTAATATGATATTTATAAACAAAGCATGAAATAAATACGTTTAACATATACAGCAAGGTATTTTAAAATATTTGAACGTGCCCTTTCAACCATTGTTCAGCACATGCAAATTCTAAGTCCTTGAGCTGTTAAAGAATTTTGTACCTTGGACTTGTATCACAATTTCTCCCTTTCATGAGATGATGAGAGAAATAGCTATTTTAGGGTGAAATGTGCGACTCTGAGGATGGCAAATAGTCATCATTTACAGCAAAGGAAATCTAAGGAAATCCGCCTAGATTTAGACAGCTAACTTCTAAATATTTATACTATATAAAATTAAGCCCATTCAAGAAAACTTGTGTCTTGAAGTTGATTGCTACCTATGTAGTGTAAAATGAAGAAATAAAGAGATCTATTGCTCTTGTTACAATCAACAGGTCATCTGAATGGCAAAAAAAAATGTAAATATTCAAAAGTAAATCATCAAAAATATTTGCATGTACTGCCACAATGCCTCCGGTGGGGGCACCGGGTGACCGCTCACAGTTCCAGGGGCTGGCTGGCTGCTTCAGAGGCTTGGGAGGGCTGGTGAAGGTCCAGCAGGAGTTCACCTAGTCCACTGATGTTACAGGTGCGCCGAGGAAGGAGAGACAAACGGAGGGGCTTTCCCAGATGTTTATTCGGGCACCAGGATCATGCCAGGGAAGCGCTGGCACGAGGAGTTACATATATACCAACATGAGGTGGCAGGGGAGGGTACAAACATCCTATGAGGTAGGAGTGAGGGGTTTGAATTTAGTAGGCTTTGTATAGGATTGCAAAATACAGAGCTCTCCGTGGGGGGAAACCAGATACCAAGGCGGGGAGGGGGGAGATAGCAGAGCCTGGCCATGAGGTAAACCAAAACTGGCCATAGCACAATACAATACATACAATACATACAATTTACCACACTGTAGATACATGAATTATTACTTAACCTCACTTCTAATTCTTTCACTGTTACACACTTGGAGAACTGTAAAAAAAAAACCAGCTTACATTGAATCAGAACAGGAAGCATCATTAAAGTGTAATGTTATGAAATGTGTTCTTCACAACCTATTGTAAAATTCACTTTTGGGAACAAAATTCTAAAACCCACTAGGACACTACTGTAAGTGCTGCAGGTTTGACAGCACTTCATCTTTACATACATCTTTATCTTGCAGAGCAGTAAATTTTGAATAATCTATTTCATGGCATATTTTCGTGCCATGAATGATATTGTAGATCAGTGAAGTTCTTCATTGTTTAATGCCAATATTTCTAAGTGAATATAACTTAACCTGCCAACCCTGAGAGTGAGAGAAAATTGCTACTACTTTCAGAGGAATCACAGAACTGTATTAGATGGGAAACACATCTAGAGGTCAGCTAGACCAACATGCCCAGTCAAAGTAGGGCTAACATCACTCAAATGGAGCAAAATGTGGCTGTAAGATGGCCTAGGCACTGATTGTTTGTTAACCACATACAAATCCAGAATCGTGATCTCTGTGGCTCCATCTGTACTAGCAAGTTAAGTGTGATCACCAAATGGCTTCACACATAGCATGTATGTCTGGTCTACAATAATCCACTGCACTTGGTAGTTACCCCATCGCTTGACACAATTTTTGGCTCACATCCTTGTCAACAAAAACTACAACGTAAGTCAATAACTGCAGTTCCATTAATGATCAGATCAGAAGATTGCAGAGGACTTGGAGAGTTCCCAATAGGTAATAAAGATGAGACAGTTCTCTTTGGGAGGGAGAGAGAATTTGGCTGTATAGACACAAATCGTATTGTTAAACTTGCTCTGGGGTTGAGAGATGAGCCTTTGGGTTTTTCCAGTCACCAGAATATGCTCAATCAGCTGGTTATCCAAGTAACAGGAGAATTTCTTTTCCTCAGTGACAAACCTAATATTCTTTTGTTTCATTAAAATACTGTGATTAAATGGTGCTTGCTGAGTCAGTGCATTTCCTACACAGTTTGAATAAGATTAGTAACATTTTCCACTGCATAAGTGGGGGGTTTTTTGTATCAGTGTATGTGTGTGTTGTAGATCTTCACTGTCATTTCTTACAAGGTAGTATTTTGCAGTTTGTGGGCAAATGGTTGTACCAGTTAACACAGTTTGGAGAGAGGATAAATTTATGCTCAGGGCTGCCAAGATTCTGTTTCCTCTTGTATAGGGACAGCTTTATCTGACACAATCCTTTAAATAACAGTACTCTTAGTAGTAGAATTGTTTGCAATAAATATAGGAGGAACACAAGCCATTTCTACTCATAAATAAATATTTCTCTATTTTCCTAGTGCCAAGAAAAACTTCCCTTTGACCCTGTTCTGTTTATATCAGTATCACATCAACAATACTGATACAAATTGTCCTAAGTTATTAGCAGAAACTGTTAACATTTAAAATCAGAACTTAAAATAAATGCTTCAACTTAATTTAAATCTAGGCCAGAGAAACTCTCCCTAAGAATTTATTGCCTGCCTTTATCTCAGAGAATCAAAACGAATCTGGCCTCACTGAAGAAAGCTAATGAAACATGTAAGCCTCAAATCCTGTCTGCCTTTGTCAGCATTCTTTTTGTTTTCCTACTGGAATACTAAGGACACATGGAGAACTGTAGGGTCAGGCCGAGTAGGCCGAGGAGCCAAAAGGAGAGCCAAATGAAAGACCACACAGAGACAGCAAAGGAGAGGGCAAAAAGAGAGAGAGGGCAGAACCCTCTGACCTTTATCTGTATGTTTTTACAAATCACCGTGGATTGGAGGTAGAAATCATTACCTCTCAATTCCATTGGTCAAAGCATCTATCTATCTATCATATTTCTCCGCCCAGGATAGTGGAATGATAAACAACAGAGACAGTTAACAAAACATAGATAGTTGTCAAGAAACCATGGCCATGTTTACAACAGAATGTGTGAGAAAGTATCAGAGCAAAGAGAAACACTGAGAAACTGCAAAACTCAGGACAACACATACTGTCCTGTCTAACTCACTACAAGCAATCCTTGCTTAGACCCAAGATTCAAGGTTGACTCTACGAAAATACGGACAACCACCTGCCTCCTGTAACAAAAGGGTTAAAATTTTAATATACCTTAACTTCCTTTTCTGAATAGTAACACCTTCCTTCCTCAAAATCAGTAGGCAGAGTAAATAATCATGAACACCAGATGTCCACACTGACTTGGGAAGTCAGAAAGATAAAATTCCATGTACACATAAGAACATATTCTCAGCATTAGCAGAATGAAATAGAGACATCAGATAAGTGAAAACAGATGTTGTTAAAATGTCAAGTGCAGCAGATGTGTGTATACAAGACAAGCTTTGAAAAGATTAAACTTTGATCCTGGTTAGGCTGCAGGAATTCATGTTAATCAGGTAGAAACAGTAATCTACTTTGGAGCAGTTATTTACACCTTTACTATAATATGCTATTATGTATTGTTCTTAATGGAAGTACCTCTGAAATATTAACCAGACAAAGGAACAAGGAACTACTTAAAAGAAGCACTGTACTTCAGAGATGCTCTGTGGTGGTGTCTCCACAGGGAACCAAAAAGCTCTCAAGTTTCATTTCAGTCCTAAATGCCTGCATTTTATCATTCCATGTGACACTTTTCTCTAAACCCATACCTGTGTATTCTGTCAGTAGCACCGATTCAGTGTGGAGCCAAGGTTCCCTGGGGACTCTTTGCCATTCCACTGATGACTGGGATCTGGTAGGCTTAGCTATGCATACTTCTGGCATAGAAACTGCCACATGCTTATCTCTTTGGGGCAGAGTTCCTTCACTTATCTCAAAGTCATGAGAGAGTGTAGTATGGTTAGGTGGCTGACTAGGCTGAGGAGTTTTAAGGAGAGCTAAATAAGGACTACACTAAGACGGCAGATGGAGAGGGCAGAAAGAAAGAGAGGGCAGAACCTTCTGCCTTTATTTATATGGTTTTACAAATTACTGTGGATTGGAGGTAGAAATCAACACTTCTTAATTTTACTGGTCAAGCATTTGTCTATTATATTTCTCTACTTAGTATACTGGAATTATAAACATGCATACAGTTTAGGAAAAGCATAGATAGTTGCTAAGAAACTACGGCCATGTTTACAGAAGAAGTATGAGAAAGTATTTACAGAAAGAGAAAACACTGAGAACTGTAAAACTCAGGGCAACAAGAGAGATCAGGGGTTTTTTATCATTTCCAAGCCTCCATGGAGATGAATTCTTAATTCCTTTGTGTCTACGCTTTCTTCTCTTTACTTCTCATAGGAAGGTCATTTTGTTGGCTGTCATATTCTCCTCACATACACTATCTGGATAAAGTAACCTAATCCACCACAGGTTCAAAATAACTGTTCTGTCCCTCTACAACCAAGTGTTACACACAGATGACATACAGAGTAGGAACAGCTAAATGTATTTTACAAATATTGGATATTTATTTCTCATTACCATTAAGTATTAAGAAATACATTCATTTCTACCTTTTAGTATTTGAACATAATCAGTCTTCAGTCTCGATTACTAAGGACAAGAGTCTTACAGAGATTTTTAGATTATTGAAATTTACAGCAAATAGATAGTGCTCACCTTATTGTGACCTTTACTCTTTTGCTCCTGATAATAACCAAGAGAAAACAAGGTGCAATTATACCATTTCTTCTTATTCTCTTTTCATGTTGTTCAATAAAACTACATGTTTTTTAGGTAAGAATTTATACTGAATGAAGCTGATGGAGGGACTTTTTCTGGTATGAGTGTGGAACTTTAATACCTCAGCTTTTTGTGACCTATAGCTGGAAAAAGCTCTAACCTTTAAAGGAATTTTCGATAAGTGCTTTTTCTTTTGCAGAGATAACACCTCACAGAGTTGTGGTCTGAGATCAACTTCAAGATTCCCTATTGCTTTTAGGGGCTTTAAAGTCATCATAGAATAGTTTTATTTTATTACTCAGATCAGAACCTTCTCATCCATCCCAACTGGTGTGATTTATACTTCAGTTATACTTTCAAGTTTTTCTAGCATTTTTATATGGATTTGGACATTTCGCCTTCTGTTTGTATCAAAAAGGAAACTTGTGCGCTCAACTGGGAATTGACAACTAGACACATTTCTAACAGATCAAGCTTGCCTTGTAAGTTTTATGTTCATATCCATTTTAGCAAAGTTATTCTTGTTTTGTAGTGTACAAGAATTGAATTTGAATAAGTAACTAAATACTTTTACTTAATACCTTTTGAATATGGGTGTCTCTTTTCCATATCCATTAAGATCCCAAAAATATCTAATTGTCTTAAATGTCTCCTTCACTTTACAAGTGTTTGAAATTTGTACAGCCAGTACCAATTTATTCAGTAAAGCAAACTCCAGGTATCTTTCGGGAGAGTTTATCATGAGCATAGCTTATACACTGAAGATATTACCAAAGTTGGAAAGTGTAGTAATAAGTAGGGAAAAACCCCCAAATATTGGATGTTCCCTTCCTTGTGGATCATCCCACCTTTATAATAGACTTCTAGGATTTGAACAAATGGCTAATAAGTCACATCCTTTTTTTCATGTTTTTGTACTGTCTCTGGTTTTACTACATGTCACCACCTGAGCAGCATGACAATGTTCCAGGGCACATCTCTGCTAGGGCAAGTAAATTTTCTAGTTTTTCACTGAACAGAGCTCGGGGGCATGACTGGCATGAAAGATTGGTGCCCATTTCTGGGTTTTTTCAATTAGATAGCAAAACAGTGTTTCTTTTTTTAAAAAATTGACAGTGACAGAGAATGCATCAATGTATACTTCTTACTTTAATATATATTCACAGAAAACCAGGAAACCAGATTTTGAAAACTCCATTCAGGGGCCAGAATCCATAACTTTGGGAATACCCTGCCTAAGATAAGTCATCCTGGTTTTAGTATTGCTGAGATGTCTAAAGATGTGGTGTGATTACATGCACGCACTGCTCTGGGTCAGAAGAAATTCAAATGGTGTAAAAAAATGCATGTATGTGGTACTCTGCTTGCACAGTAGTAGTGTGCTTTTCAAATGTTAGACGCTGCTATTCAGATGACCCTCAGCTGGGCTAAACCTTGCCTAAAATACCCAATTTTCTTTCACTGAGAGTAAGAGCAGCCTTGAGTACAGCACTATCCAATGTGCTATGGGGATTCAGCACCCACAGTGATGATATGTTCTGATGAGAACATACCAATGGTGAGTTTCTATTGAGAATGTATAAACTGTTTAAAGTATGCTTTAATTTAAATTTTATGGTAAATTTTAAGTCACCATTATAGATGGCATAAGGGTCATATTTGACACAAGAAATAATACCTGGAAAATGCAAAGTTTCAAAAAGTGAAATGCATAGAGCATTTCAATGTATTGTAGCACTTCTCTGTGTCTCAAGCAGTATTTAAGATGAGGAAATTTACTTTGTTCTCTGCCTCCTTGGTCATAGCTATGTTTTTATGGCCAAAAATTTTTGGAAACATTCATGAAAATGTTTACTATAATAATTTTCAAGTAATACAGGAAAGTTTGGCAAAGCTCATATAATAGAGATAGCTTTGCACAGCAGGGAGTATCAGGTAGCTCTAAAAATAGAGACTGCTACTAGTTCTGCCTAGAATAACATGCCTGAAAGAATACACATTTACACAGCTGGCTTTACATGACCCTTGTTTATACAATAAAACAAAAGGAAATTATCTCTTCTGAGGTTTTATTTTTTTATCAGGCACTCATTAAATAATAATTAGTTCAAAGTGTAAATGTGTATCATGAGTCATTTCTATGTATGCATACTTATGCTTTTTTGAAAGAGCAGTTCTCTCCCTGAGGTAATACAGAACATCAGTGATCTGTGTGCTGCTTTAACAACCTTCTAGTTCAATAGATCCAGTTTCAGCAGTTGCATAACCTTTTTTGTCTTAGTCAGAGTAATGGGGCCTTCCTATGTGAAGGTGATCAAAGCTGAATTTGGTCAGAAGTTCCCAGCTGAACTCAAATTCTATTTAGATCAATGAGAAACTTGCCATTTCTTTCACAGTGGTTCTTTAGGATTCCAATCTTTCAGCACTTTATTTCTTCTTGAAAGCGCTCTCTCTGACTCTCATATTTATATTTTTTTCAAAAAATACTCATGCACTGATACATCCGTGGGTGTCCCGTTATTCTATTTTTTTTTTTTTCACAAATCCGATCCAGGAAGTCTCACAGACAGTGCATTTCATTTAATTTTTCCTTAGCAAGTTCATAATGGAATTTAATTGTGTTTCCTTTATCTGTAACCTTTCTGCTCCCTTGAGGAGTTTTCTTCTTCCTTCAATATATTAGAATACTCCCTAGTATTGTTAAGGTGTTAATCTCATTTATGTCCTTTTTTCTAATTATTCCATACCTGCAAAGATGACAAGCAATCTTTTACTAACAGCATTACATAAAGACAAGGTCTTTTCTTTAAAAACATGGAATAAAAACAGCAGTCAATCAAATATTGTTTTTCTGAGAAATCTTTCTTTATTTTTCTACAATCCTTTATAACATTGTGAAGGAGAAAAATGAGAAAATCTGTAAAGGTTTTAATTTAAAAAATAATGATAAAAAAACAACATGCAGTCTGAAAGCTTGGATTGCTTTACAGTTATTTTTATTTAGGCAATTTAATTTTTCTTAGTTGCTGGCTTGCTCAGCGTAAAAAAACCACCCCTTATTACTATAGGAAACTGCAAAACAGGCGAAAAGACTAGAATATATGTTTTGCTCCAAAAACTGAAAGAAAGTGAACTTCCTTTCAGTTTATCTATGACTACATCTATGGTGGTCTGACATGGTTGTTTTGATACTATTTATTTTTATAGATTCATCTCAGGTTCTACCACATCTCCAAAAATAAATTAGAAAGAAAACAAAGATTTGTACATGTGAGGCTTTTTCAGTCAGAGTGTCAGACTGGCAAAATGCCCTCTTTGAAGATAGAATAGACCTGACATATAATTGTTGCCCTTACCTTTGTTGCTACTGACACTAGAGTCTGAACCCTCCTTGGAGACCTGAAAACAATTTTGGTGTGACAATCTGAGAAGTTACCACTGGTATTTTACAAATACTGTGAGGTCACAGATTTTGACCTATACAGAGTCAAGTAAACCTCTGGAGGGCGTTGTGTTTTATGGGAAAAATGTTTCCATTGATTTTTAGATTAGCATTTTACTGCAACATAGAACAGAGCAGTAACCATGAAAGACAAAATTCACATTACCATAGCAAGAAAAGTAATACAGCCCAAGATGTGTCTAAAATCTAAGCTTTTTTTTTTTTAATATATTCTTTTACACATGATTTTCCAGATTCACCTCAGGAATATAAAGAATGAGGAGTAATACCATGTAATTAAATAAATTAAAAATAAAAAATAAATAAAATAAAAAATATACCATGCTTCTTCTAGTTGACATTCAGTGTTTCTTAAACGTCTGAAAGGGTTAACACTAGTCCTTTGGCATAAATCCTAGTTTAGTGTTTAATAAGATTGTGATATGTGTTATCTTTTCTTCTTTTTCTGAACTTCTGTAAACACAATATTTAAAACTATTTTGCAAGAGTAAGCACCAAAGTTATGTTCCTGATTAAATTTTAAAACACTGTCCAGATATCTTACAAGTTTGACAGCCAATAGCAGAGTTTTTTAAGACAATAACCTCATAAAAAGAGCTTGTTTTCAAATACATTTATTCTGAGTCTGCCATTTATAAACAAAATAAGCCATTGTATTTGCAGACATATGTTAATATCTGGGGAAGTAAACTAATATTTTCATAAATTACTCCTAATAATTTGACGGAAATTGAGGTGAAAAAGGCATGAGTGGTTTGTCCCTCATACCTGCAGAGCATCTTGTGACATCTGTTCTTTTAGGCAGGGACTGAGCACTGTGTCACAACACAAGTGTCCATCTCTTGACCTCCTTTCTTGTGAAGAGGGGCTGCCCAACACTTACTAGACAATAGAGAACAGATGAGATATAACAGCACTTCATTTTACAAGCTACTTTAAATGTATGTGGAAAGATTTTTTTTCATTAGATAGAATCAGGGTATTCAAGTCTACGTATAAGACTTCCCAAGGCATTCCTCATTATTACATTATTGCTATTATATTCTTTTAATATATTTTATTAATTCAATAAAAGCCTGTCTTTTTTACTACTGTGACAGATTTTCCTTGTTGAAGAAGGATTAAGAGTTGTCAGTCGAGGCACTAATGTGTTACATCTTCAAAAAAATCACAAGCATTTAATATTTGAAAAGTTGTCTTTCTTATGGTTTATTTATTTTAATGTGATACCATGTCAAAATAGGAACTTCTATATTTATCATATTCAGCAGCCATCAAGAAGAATTGCAATATAATGGATGTATTGAGACAATCTGGTAAGATAACTCTGAAGGGTATTTTATAATACAAAATTACTCCCACTAAGTAATACCTTTTAACAAGAAAGACTTGAAAAGCAAGGATTTCCAAAAAATGTAAAATTCAAAATCTATTTTGAGATATATTGGGAAACCTTTCTTTACAAGAAAATTTTTGATTAACGTTACTCCTTTTGCTGTCTTTTATTTGTTTCATCTCTCATTTAGGCATTGAAAAAGAGAAAAGGAAAAATTAGCACACAACTAACAAAGCTTTATGTTTTTACTGAAAATTATTACTAGATCTTTTACATTATTCAAATATTACATATTATCAAATGTTTGTCATTGCATTGGTACCTTGATTTTTTAACATGAAGTTTTTGCATGGAAAAAAGTCTACCCTCCAACTAAAGAAATAATGTGGAGGAGATTTGTGAATGAAAAAATACGTGGTTTTTCCCAATGTTTATGAATTCAGTACAGCTGGCTAATCCTTCAGATATAAGAAAGCCCAAGAAATCAAGTATTATCAGAATTAACTACTAAAACATTAAACCTAAGGTATATGGAATATTTTTACATACTCAGTAACATGGTAATAGTTTCACAGACAAACAAGTAAAGGGGAAGGAAAGTCAAGGAAAATTCTGCAATGTATTTGTCAAAACCTGGGAAAGGACTGAAGAACTTGGGAATCCTGGCCTATAGCCCAATACTTATGACCACAAAATAAATACTGCACTCTAATATAGCCAATCTAGCCAAAGTGTTTTAGTCCACATGAGAGCGCTGCCAAGAGCTGACAGGATATTAATTCTAAAATTGATCCCCATTGGTCTTTCAGGCAACTTTACATTAATCCTCCTGTAAGCCACGCAATGCACAATTTTCATCTTATATTTACTTTCCATCATGTGCACGTTATTTCCTATTAAAACAGCTACGGTGCTACCTGATATGAGTTTTGGGAGGTTTCCGTAGTTCAGTGCTGCTGCCGATAGTGAGGGCCCTTCTCTAAATAATCACCCTTAATCTCCTTAAATAGGAAGAGAGAAAGAAGGTGGCAATGGCAAGTGTGGGCCAGGCTGTGGGCACAGCAGGTGGGCAGAGCCTGTCAGTACCGGGCTCTCAGTACCTCCCCGCTGGGCAGCAAAGGGAACCCACTCCCACGGCCATGTTGGCTTCACTGCTTACTGACCCCTTGCTGAAAGCCGACGCTCCCCACGGAAAATCAGTAACAAAAAATTGTGATGCTGAAATGAATTTGGCTCATTCTTAACCCTCCGTAATAAAATCAGAGGTGCACCTAGTGTTCTGCACATTGTAAGATTATTACTCGTGTTTATTTTTTAGCTGAAGTGAGAGGAAGAATCAAATCCAAATTAATTAAGCTTCATGTAAGACTGGCATTGGTAGATACAGTTAATTTTCATCTTGTACCAAAGAGATTAGAGTTCGTATCTCAAAGGTAATTGAAAGCCCATATTTGAAAGGAAATAATTCCCTTCGGTTCAGAAGCAGGATTTACTTAACCTGCAATGAATGAAGGAGTGGTGCAGTGAGTTTAGCTAATATAACAGCTTTATGCTTTTCAGATATTTTTCCACTGAAATTTCCTTCTGTTTCCTGTGTTTGACATTTTAAGGAGTACATTTAGTTGAGTTTTTCATTGAGTCTCTATAGCAACAGTAAAAATGCCCAATCAAAATACTTTACCTCCTCTGCCTTCTTGCCTGTTCACTCAGCAGAAGCTGCAAAGCAGAGAAGTGAGAACCACTGGTCCTTTCAATTGTAATGGGAGTGTATTATAAAGCAGGAAGATATGATCTGTAGATTTCAAGATTACTGATGATCACACTAACTAGAGAAAGAAGCAATCATTTGTCAAGTAGCAGCTTCAGCATCAAAAAACTTTAGTTTCAAAATTAAATCTTTTCTTTTGTATAAAACTGAATAACTGATATTTTGTTTTACATTGAATTGAAGAATTGTTCTTTTAGTTTTTCAGCCAACACTGGGCTCTACTGGAGTGCAACAGCTGGTGTAATATATTTATAACGTCTTTTTACTATAAGAAACCACAAAATGCCACTTTTCTGGCAAAGTATATATATTTTTCTGGAAAAGTTATAATCAGCAATTACATTTTTGCACTTGTAAAATAAAGACATTTGTTAATAGATTGCCTGAATTAAAAAGAAAAAAAAAAAGAGGAATGCAGAAAAGATACACAGGATTAAACATTATTGTCAGGAAACCATGGTAGCCTACTGAAATCTGTTGAAGGGATATTAGTGAACAGATATTGTTGCAGTGAGAATGGCTTTTCCATCTATTACTGCTTCTTTTAGGAGCTACCAGAGGCTTAGCTGAGATGCCCTAAATGCTAACTGAGTCAGGGTATTGCCATTTCCCCTAGAAACTGTTTAGTTGTATATGATATATTTTAAAGAGCTATTCAGTGTGCTGCGGGACACCTCCCTCAGCATTGTCAAAGCAGTGGCGCCAGGCTAGGGGTTGCCAGCGTTTGCCTGCCAAGAAAGCCCTCAGGGGCCACATCCCTGCCAGCCCAGCATGGCAGACTGGGAGCTGGACCCGTCACAGGGGTGCTGCAAGGCCCTGTTTGTGCTACCTGGTCGCGGCAGCCTGCTCTGCACAGAGAGCCAGGCAGCACAGGAGCAGATCTATTTTAGTGTTCTAATCAAGCCTGTACAAGCTCTAACGTGGTTATTCATAGCTAAGCCTTTTGAAGATCATCCATCATTAATAAAAAGTCAAATGTTCATAAAAATGGACTCATAATTAATAGTCTTTTCAGCAATGCAGAAACAAACTGCAGCATTTTAGTGTGATTAAGAAAACTTTCCTCTGGCTTTTGGTACTTAGTGGACAGCTTCTCAGTAACCTGACAGTTTGGTTTCTAATGAACCCTGACCATTATGTTTAAATCAACTGAGGATCTCCTTGGAAGTGTATAACCACATTTTCTTAGGGGGTAAATAGATGAATTAACCATGAATAAATGCATTATGTCCAAAACAGATTTAAGTCACTCATTTTGACTTTCTATTGTTTGCCCCTTTTCAGGAACATTGGAGTGGGACAAAGGCAGAAAAGCAGAAGAAAACTGCACCAAAGATTAAATCTCAACTGCAGTGTTTGTGCTAGGTTTCCATTACCAGATAATTAGTGTTTGTCCAACCTTTAACCGGTGAGGTGGCTTAATCAAGTTCTGTTTGAAGGTAATGGTAAATGTAGCAACAGAGAAATTACTCAGGGTATACTGCAAGTCCCAGGTAACTCCAATTCACAAAAGCAACATCAAAAATGGATAGAACACATAAAAAAGTAAAACATATTCAATTATTTATGTGTGAAAAACTGGAATTCTGTAAGCATTTAAAACCAACCTTGAGATTTGCATAACATTTTGGGCTAAACCCAAAATTCAGCTGGAAATGAAAATATAAATTAGTATTGTATATCTATTAGCATATTCTGTTAAGAAAACTTCCCTGTCCAACCATCCAGGCACCCCTCTGGCCGTCACATTCAACCACCTGAGCTCAGACTGAGGCTCTTTCACTGCACACCCCACGCTCACACAGTCACATCAGGTTCCCTCATCAGCTCGACCCCATGTTTCCCACAACAGAGTCTCAGGCATCCAGATGCTTAAAATAATTTAATCTTGCTGCAATAACTAAAACAAAATAGCAGCTCGAGCTGGATGCCTCCATGGAGGGACCCCAAGCACAGGAACCCATGGGCTTTTATATCCTCACAGTGTAAGCAAACAGAAGTCTGGCTGGGATCATCAGCTCCTGCCGTGTCCATTCACCTGCCTGGACCGTGCCTTTTGTTAGGCAAAGGGTCGCCAGTTCACAGCCTCTTGCCTGGGGCTTTCTCTACCCAGAACTCAAGCTGCAGCTGGCACTGCATCTTGCAAACCGAGCTACCTGCCCTGAATGTATTCCTTAACAACAAACCGCGTCAAAGCTGTTGAAAATTACAAGCAGTGCAGTTTCATTGACGAGAATCTGTAGAAGAATAGCTACGCTTGTTTTTTCCAAATTTTTTTTAAAAGGACACTTGTGAAGTCAAGCAGATAAGTGAAACATTTCCAAATACAGTATCAGTAACTTATTGATAAAAGATATCAGAACTGAAAAAGATTTCTAAATTCCAGTGAACTAGATCTATGGCCAGAGCAGATATTATTCATGAGTTGATATTACTGTACTGAATTTTTGGCAAAAAATGCTGTTGCAAATTCAAGATCTAAAAAATGGCTAGTACATATAGATCAAGACGTAATGTAGTATGAGGAGGTAATGAAGGAGATAATCAAAGGCATGGTTATAATACAGAACTACAAAGAACTGATGATTCTCATTAGCTTTCAGAAGTAAATTAACATGCAAATTATTACTAAAGCTTTCCAATGAAACCATGAATGGTTTTTTTGCTGTCTTACTTTAATTACCTCATGAAAGGAGGTGCAATTCACAATCAAAATCAGTATAGTATATTGGTTATATAAATGTTTCTCTGCACTGTAGCTATTCAGATACAGGGAAGAGTGATGTAAAGGCCTTTGCCCTTCCATTCTAGCCTGCCTTTTCATTGTGTTTTAACCCCAACCAGCAGTTCAGTCTCATGCAGCCCCTGCTCACTCTTCTTCAGTTGGATGGGGAGAGAATCAGAAGAGTGAAAGTGAGAAAACTCAGTGCATTTAGAAAAGACAGTCTAAAATGTAAAGAAAAAGGTACAGTAACAAGTAAAGCAAACCAAGGGATTCATTCACCACTTCTCATGGGCTGGCAGGTGTTCAGCCATCCCCAGGAAAGCTGGGCTCCATCACATGCAACCTGGGAAGACAAACAGCAACACTCCAAATGACCTTCCTCTTATTTCTTCTAGTCCAGTTTTTGTTGTTCAGAACATCATACAGTCTGAGACATCCTTTTGGTCAATTGGGATCAGCTGTCTCAGCTGTGTCCCCTCCCAAATCCTGGTGCACCCCCAGCTTGCTCCCTGGTGGGGTGAGATAGAGACAGAAAAGGCCTAGACTGTACAACTGCTGCTCAGCAACAGCTAAAACTTCCTTGTATTATCATCACTGCTTCTCTCACAAATCCAAAATACAGCCCCATACTAGCTACTGTGAAGAAAATGAACTCTACCCCAGACAAAACTAGCACAATCTCCACCCCTTATGCCATACTATTTAAGTCATATTCAAATCCCACACTATACAATTGCAAAACCATTCCTGCCCATCTTTTTCCACACATCTTGCCACCCATGACCACACTACACTGGGGCATATACCTGTGCAATTCTCCTGAAATAAGGTAATAACCTTTGGAAAAGCCAGGAACAGATTTTTGAGACACATCACTATGAGCATTCTGATTGCTCAAGTATGTTCAAGGTACTGGAGATTCATTCCAACAAGGCAGAAAACATCTACTTCACAGAAGACAGGGAAGGTACCGCTCTTTGTTTTCTCCACAAATTGGCTGTTGGAGGAGAAGAGGGGAAAAGTATAATTGTTAATTTTTTGTCTCAGCACTTGCACAACAGCACTGCAGATAACAAATAACAGATATGATTAAGATCTTAAGATTCTCAAAAATGCTTCAAGATGCTCTTTTTATCTAAACAAAGGAAATATACAGGGAGGATACATATGGCTACCCATTTTTATGTGAAAGGAAAAAAAATAGTAACCCCAAGACCTCTATTCCTATACCTCTACAACTATTCTGTTCCGTGACAGGAAAATAGCAACAATAAGGGAGATATTCCTCACAAAGAACGTTTGTGGAAGGCATACATCTACCTTTTATAATATTGATGACAACCAGTCTGAGAATCAATGTCATACCATTTAAAATTTAAAATTTTGCTAGTCATTGGCTAAGGTCTGTATATGTCATGGATACAAAACACCTTAAGAACCTACCTGAGCAATAAAATACATTTTTTCTCAAAAATGAAGATTAAAGGTAACCATTTCCCCTATAATCAGATTAAAAATTCAGTCTTTGATTCACTTTAACTCAAGGTTAAATATGCTTTGTAGTACAAGACAATGGATCACTCTGTATTTCATGTTGGTTGAGCTCTGCTCCAGTGGTCTTAATAAAGAAAAAATTGAACACCAACTTGCTTTGACAGTTTTTGACAAAAACAGGACATAGGAAAGTGCATGAAGTTTGTGAGTTTTGTTGTTTTTGTTGCTTTTAAACTGCCAGTGTTCACAGCCTTCCCAAGTCAATCTGTCTCTTAAATTCTCAGCTTGTGCCATAGATGAGGTCAAGCACCAAGTGGAGGCCTTCTTAATCTTCTAAATTAAATGACCGTCTTGGCAAAAGATCCCACTCCTTTATCAGCATGCAGTTAAGAGATTACTGGAGCATTACAGCAGTAGACAAGGAAAGTCTAGGTATCAACTCCAATAGCAGAATCCTATGGAAATGGTATTTTCAGCAATAAGCTGTATGGGTCACAAACGAGGTAAGTAAACTTAGAAAATCCTTTCAAGGCAAGTATTTCCCTCAGCACTCTCCTACAGATCCTGAAAGTGAGATTAGTGAAATGGTGTATTTTACTGAATCCCTAGAGTGTCATAATTTAATAGTATTTCACAGCTACAGTACATCATCACATTACATTACACTCTCCCTGTCACCATACAAACTACAATACCATGAAGTGATAACACAGTGTAATGAGACATACAATACAGTGTAATGTGATATACAAGAAAGTCAATGCAGCATATCTCAAAAATTACCCCCATTTAAAGGGAAACCTAATACATATTTCATATAAATGTACAGGTCATTCATTTCCTCAATTTTTTGAGATGTGTTTAATCACTATGCATCTTGATACTTCCACAAAGAACTTTATTATAGTCAGAAGCAATCATATTTTACTAAGAAAGCTGAAATCATAAAACGGAAACCATTTTCTTTGCAACTTTTTGAAAGGACTTTAAAGGTCTTTGAAAAAAAAATGCTTTTACAAGAAAAGAGCTCAAGCTCTTCTCTAGGAGCCTCATGTCTCTGAGAGGTGGTATTCATGGCAATTAACATTGTCCACAGAATTGAAAATCCGGCTGGTTGGTGATGGCTTCCTCCACACACATGTGCACACTAATATCCTTTTTCCTTGGCTATTCCATGAGTATCTTCACAGAGCGATAGCTAATCCTTCCTAACTGCTGTTGAGATGTGAGTTGGGAAATTTCTGCCTTTGCAACAGGAAGAAATGGTGAAAAACTAGGAATAAAACCTCTCAAGAAAAAGCTTATAAGGACAAACTTAGTTGGAGATGGGTCTCAGTACACATTATTAGTCTCTCCAAAGAAAAAACATTCAAGTATAACCTAATTAGAGGAATATTATACTAACATTACATTTATATGGAAGAACAGTTTTAAGTTATTACTTAAAAGGAAGCCTAGATGAGAACCCACACAAAACAGATCTCTCCTGTATATGGGTAAAGTAACTGATTTTTTTTTGTATCAAAATTAATACTTTGTATTTCTGTTCTTAAAATCGGTAGTAAGATTTCCCAGCTAGCCTAAAGAAGCTGATTTTCTCTCACATCCCTCTGCATTTATCTGGAGCTATGTCAATCTGCAGCGTACCCTCTTCCAGCTTACAAAGCTAGGTGTTTTTCACCTTCTGTTAGCTGAGAAAGGAAGATATAAATAGCAAAGAGGAGACAAAACTATGTACCTATACACCCCCCAGCCATCTCCCACTTTCACACATGTGAAGAGATTTCTTTCCGTTTGTTTCAGTGAGAATCATAGGGTCAGCAGTGGGACAGCAGGAAATGGAACTTAGCTAGGGAAACTCTTCTTCTGTGTCTGTCAAAAAATCATTTAACGTTGATACTATAATACAGATTAAGTTAGAATATATTTCAGGAAAAAAATAACAAACATGCACCCAGTCTTCAACCTCCGTAAAATAAATATTCAGTGTCCTTGAACACACAAAGTAATATTTTCATAGCATTTTCACATTTTAACTAATTCTTTTAACAGGTCCTAAATATATGTTTTACTAATTTGAAATCATGACATGATTTTCTAATTATTACTGTTCTACAAAACTTGCATAAGTAGCACTAAATTTGAACCATATTTTCTGAATCTTGCTGAGATGTATTAATTTAGTATTATTACTGTCAAGAGTGAAATATTGTCCTAAACATGCTGATTCACATCACAAAACTTAACAACTAAACTGGCATTCCATTATATCAAACTAGCAAAGTTATCTGCCATTTAAAATAATCAGTAATAATGGCTATTTTTATGGAACGTAAAGATGCCTGTTCTCAGTCAGAACAACCTCAAAACATTTGTCCCACCCCAGAAAATCCAGTGTTTATGAATAGCATTCTCTTCTTTGCTAATAATTTTTCAAAAGGCAGGAAGATAAGGCTTTTTCAAAAAATCAATGTGCAGCAAAAGTTTTGATCCTTTCATTTATAGTTATTAGCGGGGTGGATGGTTTGCCTGATTTTCTTTTTCCTTTTTCCTTTTTCCTTTATAGAATTAAAGTTGATATCTTACTTGAGTCTAATTATTTGCATACTCAGGCTTTCACTTTAAAATATATTGAGACAGACAATTAGAGAAAACAAAATTCATCCAGAGGCTTGTGCTGCTCCAGGACTCACTCATGTGATGCAGATTTCACAGCTAATGGTCTGTTAATGGGAAAAAGGGGTCCTCTAAGACATCATTACTTGAACATCAGATTTGGAAATAAAAAGAATTGCAAATACAGAATTATTTAAACTAAAAATTCCCCAACTTTATACTGCCAATTGCTCAAACAAAACTGTAGAGATATGCAGGATGGAAGCTAAACCTACAGTGAAAAGACTGGTGTAGTTTCCATTTTGGTTAATTACAAACAATCAGCATCTTAGGGGTTAGCTGGCTTCCTAAGAACACTGCACTCCTGACTGAAGTGTAGAACCTTAGGTCACTGTTCCTCATAACTTTTATCCACGGGCAATGAAGCAGCATACAAACTGTTTCTGTCAAAATACATTCTCTGAATGCTTAGAAAGTAAAAATCAGTAATCTTCTTAAGGTAAGATTTCTTAACTATTTTGAACACTATTAAAGGAACTAAAGCAGAGGAATGTTGCAAGTATATTGTTAATTGATTAGCAGAACTAAGGAGGGAATCACATTTACAAATTAATAATTTTAAATTTTTGCTACCATGGTCTAGAGGAGTCCCTCTTCAGAACATGAAATCCATTGCCTAAGTCTCCTTAGTTATCCTACATGAAAAGGCTATATTCTTCCCTATTCTGGCAAAACCTCTAACACCCCCTTGAAATGGAAAAAGGATTTTTTTTAGCTTTAGCTGTCCTTTATATCTCACACGGGATTAATCCTCAGATATGAGCGTGGCCAAAGGCACAAGATAGAAGGCATAGTTATTACTTTGGCAGGTTGTTAAAGTCTTTTATTTGGAATCTAACATTGTCTTTGTTGTTACAAGGAAAACTGTTCAGCATTCTTGTAGTATTTGTTCCATTCCAGCTTCCTGGCATATAGTCCTTTTGTAAGCACTTCAGAGGCTAGTGTCTGTGCTTAAAAAGATCATTTTATGTTTGCAGTATGATCTTTCTGCCTAGAGTCATGTTAAGAAGGGTAATGAGATATGCTGCAAAATTCTAACAGTGATGCCTGGTTTCATTCTCCTCTGTACCCATGTAGTTGTGAGGGCTTTGCTCTGTTTATTTATCTCCTTTGCAGAAACTCCTGGTATATTTCCCCAACAAGAACCTAAGGAGGCCTGACAGCTATATAATAGAGTCAAGATACTGTAGAAGAAAAAAGAGAAGAGTAAGACTGTGCAAAAATATAATTAAATGATTAATGGCAGATCCTCTTCTCCTATAATGACAAAATTCCCACTGAGGCTTTTAGACCTGCTTTTTTTCCAGCTTGTTGCATTTTATCCAATCTTTTGAACATTAACTTAATGCTTTTATTCTGACTTATAACCTTTGTTCTCCACCATGCTAACAGGGTAAGAAGTTATGTATTGTTTTTGTTTGTAAGAAGTTTTGTAATTATTTCTACTCTGTATGTTCAAGTCCTGGAATATGATATTAAATTAACATGAACAGTAGAAATGCAGTCAGGTGAATTATTTCTTAGTTTACACAAAGTTTTTCTTATCCATTCAGTGCAACATCTCAGTCCCTGCTTTTACATTAATACAGTTTCATTAATTTCTCTTTACTGTACTCCCTTTCATGCACATCCTGAAAAACCTCCTGACAATGTGTAAACAGAAATCTTAATTTATAAAAGAAATCTTAATTTATAAACCATTATTTGTTTCCAGAACTGATATAAAACAAAGATATTCTTTTGTAAGCTGTAGAGTCTTTTATCAGGGTGAATGACAGCAGATTTGAAAAGAGCGGAACCTATCTTTTTTTGCCTGTCCATAGCTGAAGTAATGGCATAGAGCACTAAACCAATGTCTCTGAAGGCACCAAATAAATTTTCTTTCAGGATTAATGATCCACTGCTAGTGTGAAGGAGATTAAAACTAGAGGCAAAGAGACAAGAGAGTCCAGGGCTGCCCCACGGTTCATTTCTATGGAATTCATAAGTGAGCAGAGCCAAGAAGTCAAGCATTTGGGTAAACAGTTCAACATGCAAATGCTTACTGAATGCTATCTAACGTTATGGTCAGATACATCTGCTGCACAGTTAGGCAGCAGATAGAGAGATTTAGCACTGCATACAAATCACTGGGATTCTGTGTGCTGGTACCAACTGAAAGGCTGGCAGCCATAAGGTTGCCAGTCACCGCATGTCACTTCTTCACTTACATCACATTGGTATTCAGACAGTGGCAAACAGCCCCAAAAGTGAATTTATTGCTATGAGAAAGTCAATATTTTACAATAACTGTAGAATTCTGAAGCACTAATTTAAAAGACTTCTTAGAACAAACCATTTACTGTTTTATACACATGTATATTGCTGCTTATATCCACGGATACCTAAAATCAGAGTAGTCCTGAGAAGTTCTTCATTTTAGACGCTTGGTCTTTTACAAAGCAAACTGCCAATATTTAGTTTAGTTAGTAAAACTGGGTTATTGCAGACCTCCTTAACTTTCCTAGAACAATTATTTACTGTACATGGTTCATTTGTCTCTCTCTTTTTAATTTTCTTGAAACAACATTTCATTAGGTTTTTTTGCCCTGAAATGTGCCACCAGGCAGTCAAATCAAACCACCCTATTTTCTTTGGAAATATCAGTCTTGCAAAGAACTATCTTTTAGAAAAATAAAAACAAGTTGAACCAACAAAATTAAAAGCAAGGAATGCTCTGATTTTTTCCACTTTCCTTGTAGCACATAAAACCCCAGTTCAGTATCCTTTTAATGCTTTTTATGTATGAAAACAGAAAAACATTCAGCTAAACACAAACACATAAATTATAATACTCCCTTTATGATCACTGCTTGTCTTTGAAAGTACAGAAATCCCTAGACTTAACAAATATGAGACTGGTACTCAGCATTCCTGTAATTCGAACATCGCCTGGTCACGACTGTGGCAATTTACCTACATCGAGTTGTCCTTATTTATGTAACTTGTCTTTCACATTATGGATGGACTGCATCTTCCACTTTTCCTTCCCATACTTATCAATCAGTTTCGGGTTTTTTCTAAATTGGTGGGTTTTCCCTATCTGGGAAAAAAAGAAGTTTTCAACAAAGACATAAACACATCAAGCAAAATTTGATTTCTATCCCACAGACATATATTTCCCACCTAACACTGTCTTTTTGTCTTCATCTCAAGATACATTTCAGTAGATGTTTCTGCAGCTGCAATACAGAGGAGGTAAAAGGCAGCAATAAGCTTTGTTTCCATTAAAGTTCTGCAGTTTGTGAGAGGGGGTATTCATTTTGAACAGAGAAGGAAGCATTTCTCAGCAGCTAATAATGGCAGCACAAAAGTCTGATTATGTCGGTACTGGCTCCTAGAAAAGACCAACCGATATAATTGATCTTGTAACATTTAAAGGCTCTTCACTTCAAGCATATTTTATTGCTGCCTGGCTACAATTATGTTGACCAGAAGTGAGGCCAGCTCTGGGTTCAGAACTTAGAGGAAAATCAGTTCAGCATGTAACCACTTCACTCCTAATGGCAGAAGTTGTATGGGAAATTAATTTTCAGGATCACATTAAGTCAGACTGCAGAACTATTGTGGGATTCACTTGAATAAAATTGCTCTAGCTGCTGGAAAGATGAGTGTCAGTAATGATATTTATTAAACAAAATGAATAACGTTTGGAAGCCATGGAAACCAGAGAACTAAAATTGGGTAGATGCACTAAGTGCAAGAGGTCACCAAGAGCTTTTAAGACAATCAAAAGACTTCAAGTAGACTAAGCATTTTTATCCACCTTCTATCTCATAGAAGATAACAAAGTAAAATTAACAGAAAATACTGGAATGTATAATCAAGGAAATGAATGTCCAGCCCTGCTACATAATAATATTTTCACCCTTTGAATATCAGCCTCAGTTAAGCTTCCATTCTTCTTTATGATTCACAGACCAATTAATGATCTACATAGACTGCAATACAGAAGAAAAAAAAAAAGCAGGGGGGCAGGAAAATATTCTAGCTAGAATAAAAATTTGTGAAAAATGCATAGAAAGCTATACAGATGTAGTCCATAAAGGTGTTACCCATATAAGTAAAACAGAATATATTTGACAGAAATTAAATTAGAAAAGATAATGGATTAAAAAATACTTAAAGACACAGGGCTCTGAATGGCAGGGGGTTTTATTTTGATTTTTTATGGAAGACTACTGTACTCTAAATCTTCCAAAATATCCTCTCCATGTTTACCTTTATAACTGTTATTAGTTCAGTTGACTAGTGGAACTATTTACACTGTTCAAAGTTGAGATTTTAAGACTAGAAATGAGAGTGGTAGAAGAAGGAAAAGACACAAAAAGGCCCTATAGTTTTGTTTTCTAAAAGGCCAAGAGAGACCACTGCTTTTGAAATGAAACAAAGTATTTTTATTTTGAATTTTGCTTAAGTAATTCTTTAATAAAAGAAAAAAAATGCTTGATCACTATAGTTACCGTAAAAATTCTACAATACACTTCCTATCTCTTGCACAATGCAAAAGAAATAAATGAAAAGTGCATTTACGCAGCTTCTTTTTCTTAAAAAGCAATGGTCCAGTTTTTCAGAATATCTTAACTTGGAAATAAGATCTCAGTTCTTTCACAGAGCATTTCACATTGCTTTATGGGCAATACAGCACTTACTACACTTGAACTACCGTCGTTAGTTATATTATCTGTAGGGATAATGGTGTAATGTACTTTGCCTTAAAAATATGTGTTTAAATGCAACTGATACAACTAAAAAAA
>VYZT01042225.1:0-69345 GCA_013400735.1 Pomatostomus ruficeps | reverse complement strand
GAATGAATGAATGAATGAATGGAGTGCCAGGGCAGCCTCAGTGCTCAGGGACAAAAGAACAAGAATTGCAACCACGAGCTCGCCATTAAAAACAAACCCACGTCCAACCTTGCGTGTTCCCCCCACCACGCCGCCCATTCCACAGCAACTTGGGGAACACTTGCAAAAATCTCCATTTTCATCATAAATATCCCAGATCCCCTAGAATACTTCGGAAGTGAAATGTCAGAGACAGCTTTCTATGAAATTGCTAAATATAACACGAGTGCTGGAGGATGCTACGGATGAGAAGTCCTCCGGTATTTCCCTGTTCCAAGCTAAAATCCATTTTACAGAGAAGCAGGTGAGCAGGGATCCCGCCCGCTGCCCTGCGAGAACAGGAGAAGCCGCGGAAGGAAAGGATATTTTGCTTACCCAAGTCAGCAGAGACAAAGCAACTCCTGTTCGCCGCTCCCGCTCGGCTCCGAGTCTGCGGGGATCAGAGCTCCGCGAGGAGGAGGAGGAGACGCTCCTTATATGGTAGGCCCGCCCTTATATGGCAATGGGGGCAGGTCTATGCAAATGAGGCACTCCATATACGGCTAGCCTGCCCTTATATGTCAATGGGGTGGGGCTATGCAAACGAGGAGTCCGTATATGGCTAGCCTGCCCTTATATGGCAATGGGGAGGGGCTATGCAAATAGGGCATGCCATATACGGCAAAGCCCGCCTTTATATGACAATGGGGTGGGGCTATGCAAATGAGGGACCAATCAATATTAATGACAGGGCTACTTAATATTCGTTAGGGCACCACTTAATATTGATGAGGGGCTACTTAACATTAATGAGGGGCTCCTTATATGGTGATGGGGCATGGCTATGCAAATGACACACTCCATATATTTCAAGCCTGCCCTTATATGGCAATGGGGGCCGGTCTATGCAAATGAGGCACTCCATATGCGGTAAGCCTGCCCTTATATGTCAATGGGGTGGGGCTATGCTAATGAGAGCCCAAGCAATATTAATGAGGCACCACAATATTAACAAGGGGGCCACTTAATATTAATGAGGGCCCACTTAATATTGATGGAGGGCTCCTTATATGGCAATGGGGGTGGGGCTATGCCAATGAGACACTTCTTATACGTTGAGCCTGTCCTTATATGGTGATTGGGGCAGGGCCATGCAAATTGGGCCCTCCTTATATGGCGATGCCGACCTTATATGGCAAGGGGGGGGGCGGGTCTGTTTTACCCCTCACAATGGCTCTGTTTTGACTTTCAAAACCTCCCCGTGGGTGCCTGCTCGAGCACAGCGCATGTGAATAGAGGAAATATTAATAATTCTTTGAGTCTTTTCTACAGCGTGGGATTTTTAGAGCTGGCAATAACAACTTTACTGACTGCATTCTCAGTTGATTTACACTGCCATCTAGAATAATGCATGGAAAAAGTCCATATTATTGTGAAGTTTAGTTTTATATCAGGAATAAATCAGCTCCGAGGCAATACTTGAAGATCACATTCTTTTTCTTAATATATTTCCACTCAGTAGCTCCAGGTTCCAGGGCGAAGGCTCCCTGGTGTTGTTCTGCTCTTTGCTGGCTGGGATTTGGTCAGGATTCCTGGATGTGGGTTTGAACCTGCAGGTTCCCTTCAGTGCGATAATTTGGTGGGATTTGCATTGATTTTACCTGAAAAGTCCCCGTAAAGCCTCACCTGTGGCTGGGGAGTGAGGGGGAGCCGGTCCCGCTGCTGGGGGAGACCCCAGAACCAGCGATGTGAGGGGTTTATTGGGGGTTTATTGGGAGGTTTATTGAGGGTCCATCAGCCATCCTGGGATGGATTTGGAGGAGGTCAAGGCGGAGGTGAGGAGATCAAGAGCCTGGAGCTGTTTGAGAGGGGAGGTGGCTGTGACAGCGCTGGGTGCCCACACCTCGCCTTGCTCTTGCAGAACTCACTGTGAACGTCTCATAAATCCACAGAGAGAGCCTGTGGTGGTGGTGCTGGGGATGACCAGCAGTCAGAGTAGGAAGAAACATATGGGAAAAAAAAGGAAAGAGAGAAGAGCTCTTCAGCTGAAGCGTTCCAACAGCTCCAGAGTTCAGAGCTCGGCCTTAAGGAACACTCAAGAGAAAAACACCAACAACCTGCAGGAGTGAGAAGGAAGAGCTCCCCGAGGGCTCTGCTGAGCAGGAATCAATGGAGATGGTGGCTCCTGACATTGCCTGGTGGAAATCTGGGGCAGCAGCAGCGCAGTTCAGGGACTCTCATTGGGCTCGAGCTAAAATAGCATTTATTACCCAAAGCAGCGCAGCAGGAGCAGCGCTGGCTCTGCTGGCGTCAGTCACAGCCAGGGGATGGGAGGGGAGCAGCAGCACCAGCGCAGCCCCTTCGGTGCCCCCAGCCCCGGGGAGAAGCACCTGGAACACGCCTGGGGGGCTTTGCAAAGAATGAGGAGAGAAAACATCTGCTGAATGTCATAAAAAAGAGATGGAGAGTGACTTTTTACAGAGGCAGCTGGTGAGAGGACAAGGAGGGGTTTTAAACTAAGAGAGGGACAATTTAGAGGAGATGTTGGGAGGGAATTGCTCCCTGGGAGGGTGGGCAGGCCTGGCCATGGCAGGGCTGGGACAGGGGTTGGGCTCGGTGTCCCTGAAGGTCTTTTCCAGCCTGAACCGTTCTGTGATTCCCTGGCAGGGCCGGGACAGCCTCTGCTCAGCTGGAGCATCCCGGGAGCTCGGGGCTGGTGCCAGCAGAGAGCACTGCAGCACAGCCAATGGAACCCCCTGGCCCTCGGAGCAACGGGAAAAAATGAGCAGAAGTCCTCGTTTAAAGCTGTAAAAATACAGATGATGCAGTTGGGATTTTGAACAGGGGAAGGTGTTATTGCAGCTGAACTCCTTGAAATAATGTGCAATTCAGTGATACATTCTTCTCAGTCTGGGAGCATCATCAGCCTTTCTTCATTGCCTTAGAACAGGGATTCTGTAAAGCAGGGAGGCTCCTTCATTTCTGGTGTGATTGCGAATGAGTTGAGGTGGGTCTGGATGCTGATTCCTCGAGTCTCAGTTGGAAAGAGCTGCTCTTTCTTTCAGGCTTTATTTTTTAAAATTAAGTGGATAAATTGATGACTGAGTTACCCAAGGAACTCAGCCTCAGGTTTTGCACATTCTCCTTAACCTGGGAATTCTGGTCCTGGAAACCATTCATTTAAAAATGGTAAAGAATCGTGTAATTAGCACCTGATGAGCATTACTGTTAATTACCCTGTTCAGTGGCACATTTACTGCACAGCTTCATTATCTGTCCCTAAATAATTCCATCCATCCCTTGTATCTCCATCACTTCCATAGAAAACTGCCTTTCTGGGACACATCTCAGCCCCCTGCACAAACCACCATCCCAAAGTTTACCATCACCCCAGGACCCAGCAGCCAGGCCTTGGGGTTTGGGGCTGCACCTCTCCAGCCTGAGAATCCACACAAGGAGGGGCTGACGGGGCACCCCTGGCTATCCTGGGCCGAATCCCAGCCTCACATCCCGACCCACACTGTCCCTGCCCTGCAGAGCCAAATCCCAGCCTCACACCCCAATCCACACCGTCCCTGCCCTGCAGAGCCAAATCCCAGCCTCACCCCCCAATCCACACCGTCCCTGCCCTGCAGAGCCAAATCCCAGCCTCACACCCCAATCCACACTGTCCCTGCCCTGCAGAGCCAAATCCCAGCCTCACACCCCAACCCACACTGTCCCTGCCCTGCAGAGCCAAATCCCAGCCTCACATCCCGACCCACACTGTCCCTGCCCTGCAGAGCCCACAGTTCATACCCAGAGCTGACAGTTCATACGCAGAGCTGACGAGGAGAAAGCCAATTAGGAACCTGAAAGGGCCTTTCATTGGCCTTTTGAAAAATGCAGTGCTAATTATGCAGGTTTGAAGAGATGTTTACTCAAGGGGTTAATTACGCATCCCTAAAGAGCAGAACTTCGTTCTGTTTATCTGGGGAGGCTCGGGGAGCCCTGGGAAGTTCCTCCTCTCCAGTCGCTGCTGCTCTCCTCGGAGAAGCAGGCGGAGCCCTGTCCCCAGACCTATTAAGGCATTCCCAGAAAAAGAAATTGTTCAGGATGCTGAAATCTGCCTGAAAGACTTTTCCAGGAGCGATTTGTCTTTGTCTGCTTATTACTGTGTGTGGTAAATAATCAAGGAGATAACTGCACTGTAGAATTTGGTTTGGGGAAGGATCCAATTAGATTCTTCTGGGCTTGTCTCATACAGGATTATCCATGTTCCAGTTCAGATTTTTTTCCTCCCGGGCCACAGAGCAGCTTTAAATCACTTTTTCCATTTTATCTGTGATTACAGGCTTAAGAACACGAGAAAAACCCCTCCTGTAAGGGATACACCAACCCTATCTCAATCTCGGGTGCTTCTCAGCAGGTTCTAAGGAATTTGGGAGAAGGAGCCCCCATCCCTGGGGAAGAGGAGCAGGCAGGGAGCAGCAGGACAGGGGCTGCCTCTCAGGAGCAGGAGTGTTTGTTTTGCTTTCTGAGTGATGACAAGCGAGGAAACAAGAGCTGAATTTCACATCTGCTCCAAAGACTCCTCTTACTCTCTGCAAGTAGCCAAAACATATCAGGAGCTGGGAAGACAACACGTCGGAGGGATTTGTGCTTTTTTTTCATCAGCTTGTGGAGAAGTGGAAGCGAGATGACAAAACATTTCCTGAGCAGTCACAGAGTCCATCTCCCGGCGTGTGGGAGTGCCGAGCAGGGCGGGGTTTGCCTGACACGGGGAGCTGCACCCGAGCAGCCCCGCCTGGAGCTCGGGAAGGTTCCTGGAGCTCGGGAAGGTTGCTGGAGCTTGGGAATGGTGTCCCCAGGTCCCTGCTGGGTTCTGGCTGAGCCCCAGCGCTGGGAGCATCCCCAGACTCACCTGCACGGGGACAGAACGGAGCTGGGGAGAAGGGCAAGGAGAGCCCCGAGCACCTCCTGCACCTGGAGGGGCTCCGGGGACCAGAGAGGGACAGAGGGACCCTCCCCGGAGCTGCAGGGACGGGACAAGGGGAACTGGCTGTTTGTTTGCTTCTCTCCCATGCTGCACAAACCCACACTCGCTCTTCCCCCCAGGAAAAATGAATTAAAACAGAAGGAAGAGAGAACCAGAGCATTTTCCTGAGGCCACAGGATTTCTCAGATATCCATTCCAAGGTGTTTATTGCAGCCTTTCATCCCCTGCCCAGCCGCTGAGGCTGAGTTCCCTGCCTGGCAACAGACAGGATACCAAGTTATTTTTAGCAATTTGTTTGCTTTGATTGAACCCTTAAACACCACCCTGCTTTTAACTCCTGGAATCACCTCGGGGGCTCACAAGGGAGGCTGAACTCTGCACGAGGAAATTCAGGAGAGGAGCTCCTTGTGGTGAGGATCCATCCCAGCTCCCGGTGTTTGACTCCTCACCTGGGCTGGGTTAGAACCATTCACTGCCCCTGAGCTCTGGGTTATGAATTTGATTTTACAGGAGGGCCCAGTGTCCCCTCAGGAGGGCTGGAGGAGTGTCCTTAGCCTGAGTTCTCCACAAATCCAAGAGAATTCATAGAAATGCCTCAAAGGGGCCCAAGACCAGCACGTCACCTCTGGGTGCCCAGGCCCTGCACACAACTTGTTCAGTTCTTCACTAAAATTATCCTTTGAGCCCCAGAGAGCTGCTTCAGACCCCTCCTTTTTGCTCTGCCCCCCCACATGGCTTTTAATAATTAAGTGTAATGGAGGAGCTCTGATTGGATTCCTCACTCAGACGGTTAATTAGGTATTTCTAAATAAGTTACAAAATGTGTTCCTTTGGACTCAATTCCTTTTGCCTTATCCAAACTCAAATACACTGTCTCCAGAGAGTTCTTGTTTCAGAATTGACTGAAGATAATTATTTCAGATAATTAAGATCACTGAGCAAAGTAATTTAATTTTCTTCCCTACCTCTCCCTCCCTCCAAGAAATGTAAATGTCTGTGGAGCAGCTGATCAATAAAAGAACCTTTCCAAAGGTTAAGTTGGCCAAGTGAGTTGTTAAGTTGGGAGAGACCAGCATGGAGCGAAATCCAGCAGAGAGGTTTGGAAAAGTACTGAAATTTCCAACTGAGTTATTCTCCCTAACCAAGAGTTTTTCAGAGTTCGTTTTTGGATTTGTGTGTTTTGGTGTGGTTTTTGTTTTATTCTTCGTCTTGGCCAAGGGACAAGTGCTGACCCTCTGTGGCCAAATGATTGAATTGGAATCACCTGCTGTGGGCAGCCAGAACAGGTGATTGGAACAGAATTCTGCAGCAGGTGCAGGAGATGCAGGTGACGAGGGACAGGTGAGTTGCGTTTAAACGGGGAGGGTCAGGGCAGCAAAGCTCCTGTGGCAAACCTGTGCTGAAACAGCAGCAGAGAGATGGAACTCGAGGCTCCTGGAGGACTGGATAAAGGTGAGAAAACGAATTTCAGGCTTTTACTTTCTTTTTCTTTCTTGTTTTCTTGCTGTTTCATTTTCTCAGAACGCCTGGTTGCTGCACAGATAGAATGTGAGCGGCTGGGGAGGTGTGGAGGCCTGGTTTCCCAGCGCCCTGAGGTGTCTGTGCAGGGAGTTTGGAGATTTATACAAAAAAACCCCCATTTTTTATCGTTCCCTTTCCTGTAACCATGGTTCTCAAGCTGCAAAGCGTCCCGGGCTCTCCTGAGAGCCTGCGGAGTGTGGGGAACAGCGCCGGCTTCCCGCAGCTCTAGCCTGAGAGTTTCCCTGAGCCGAACCCGGGATTTTTCAGCCCAAATCACTCGCTGATGGCTGCGCGCTCGTACCGCAGCTTCCCGCGGTGTGTTCATTACGGGTTCTGTTCGTTACCGTTCCTGTTTTACAAGGGCCGCTCACCGAAAGCACAAACACTTCGCTGCCCTGGCAGGGCCCGGCTTTGAAGCTGCTGCGGAGGTGAACACCAAAGCTCCGCTGTCTTAATTAGTACAAGAGGTTACCGAGGTGTTAATACCTGATCGTGCCGGGCTGACAGAGGGGATTAGAGGCGGTGCAATCAGGTGCCTGTAAAGCGGAGGGTTCTGGGTGCTGGGGGGTTTTCCTGAGCTCACATTTACAGGTTCTGGTTTCCCTGTCCCGGCTGAAGGAGCTCCCTGGTGCTGGGAGCAGCCGGGAGGGGCTGAGCTCCCCCAGCTCCGCGCTCGGGTGGCTCTGCCCGGCTCTCTCAGGGTGTCTGTGTGTGACAAGTTACGCTCAACCTGTCTCAAGGTGGTAAAAATCTTGCAGCGATTAATTAACTTATTGTATTTTATGATGTTTGCTGGGCCTCCTTGGCACCCGGAGGATTTCAGCTCTTTGATCCGGAGGGTGTGATTTATTGGGCAATTACACATCCCCACACCATCACTCATGCCGGGAAGAGGTGCTGGGATCTCATCAGTCTGGGGAAACGTGACATGGAAGGGCTTTTATCAAATGGAGGGGGCTGATGGATGGAGGAGTCAGGGAGGTATTGATTCCAGCCAATATATTATTTTCTACATTAATATTGTGCAGGCAGTGGCAGACAGAGACCCCGCACTGGTGCTCCGTCCATGATGAGGAATTGCCCTTCTGTGCAGTTTCATTGGGATGAGGGATGATGCTCTGGGACATTAAATGAGTTCTAAGGGAAATGTTTGTTCTTTAATTATGTGGAAAAGCAGGCAAAACGCAGAATTGTTTTCCTTGTGGTACCAGGCAGGAACAATGTGAGGGGAATCCTCTTGGGAAGTGGGAGAGGAGCTCGCTGTGTGTGCTGCTGGCTGGGGATGGCTCAGGGACTGTGCTCAGCTGTGTCCTGGGATTGGTGTGGGGCTGCTGGGACCCTCAGAGCTCAGCCAGGGCAGTCTGGGGTGGCTCTGTCCCTCTAGGGGCTCCCAGGAGTCCCTCCAGGTGCACTGGAAGGAACTAAAGGGAGGGTGGGGATTCATCTGAGACTAAAACTCTTTGGTTCCTGGCTGGCTCAGGAGATAACCAGGAGTGAGACTGAGCTCAGAGCCCTTGGCTTGCGTTGGCTGCTGAGAAAGTGAAGCCCCTGCAGCGTTTTGGGGTTGGCTGGGCTCAGGCAGCTTTGTCCCAGGTCCTGTTGTGCAAAGAGGGAAGATTTTCCGCTGGGTTTCTGTATCAGAGGATGGGGTGGGTTTGAGCTATTTAAATAAAGCCCAAAGGAGGTTTTCTCGGCCCCCTCGTTCTGTTTGTCCATCCGGGGCCAGGAGGGGCAGCCCCTGCGGGGGTTCCCAGCATGTCCCGCTCGGGTCCCGCTGCCCCAGCCCCGCTGTCCCGGTGGCTGCAGCGTCTCTGTATTTTCCGCCGTCCCCACTGGAGGTCACTGGAACATTGTTCACCATTGTCCCTTAGAACAAAGAAACTGCAAGGCTGACGTTTGGCAAAATTAATGTTTGAAATTTTCGGAGATTTTTATCACTTTCGCGTATGAAAATAAATCTCCAAATTGCTCATAATCCCTGTGCGTAATGGGTATTTTATAAACACTTCTTATGCCCCGAGGAGACATCAACAGAGGCTTTATTTTACAAAAGTATGACTCAACTGCCAGGAATTTTGAGCAAAGCTCCTCTAATGGGTTCTCTGTGGCCCAGCTCTCTTTGTCACAGCCTGATGGATGTGTCAGAAGTTTTAAAACACCTGAAGCCATTCCATGGTTACCAGCAGGGAACCTCAGAGTTGCCATCGCCAGTGACAGCATCGCATTTGTGTTGTTGAAAACGCTGGAGAGGGGATGAGCAGCTCAAGTTCTGCAAAGGTCATTTTGTAAAAATTAGTTCCGATCATGGAAGCAAAAATTTTATTTTTTATTTTCTTTTTTGCTCTGTCCTGGTGCAGGCAGCTGTCCCTGCCCACTCGGATTTTTGGGAACTCTGCTCAGATCCCTCCTGTCTCAGACCCAGCCCCTGGCAGGAGCAGCACTGGGTGCTGGAGCAGCTGATGAGCGAGCAGCAGCTAATTATCAGTAATAGGAAAAGTTTGGCAACTCGTCACAGACTCATCAGAGCAAACCAAAGCTGCTTCTCAACCCGTCTATCAAAGTGCAGTTGCTGTTAATGACAGACTGAATAATAATTAGTATTAACTGAAAGGATCCCTTTCTATTTCCCCATGATATTTAAAGCCGAGCAGCAGACTCCTGGCTTTGGGCGAGCTCCAGTTTCAATATAGCTCCGGGATTTGTATTTCAGTCTCTAGATGCAAAGTGAATTTGTGAAATGTATCAGCTTGTGGCAAACGCGGTGCCGTTTGCTGGGAGAGCACCCGGTGATGAGACCGAGCGGAGCCCGGGCTCCTCGGGAGGCGTGGGAGGCGCTGGGGATTTCCATTTCCATGTGGTGCTTCCTGGGAATGTTCCCACTCCCAGGGATGGGTCCTGCTGGAGCGCTGCTCAGACACCCAGGGAACGGGAGATCCTGGGATGCAGCACCCGGCACTGACACTTCTGTTAGAGAGTCAGGATTCCATGGAATCAATCCTGGAATGGTTTGGGTTGGTTAAAGGTTCTTTAATCCCACTCCCCGCTGTGGGTGAGGACACCTTCAGTAGTCCCAGGTTGCTCCAAGCTGTGGGAGGGCTGCAGGAGGCTGCTGGAGCCTCCAGCACAGCGAAAATGCTAAAATGGCTCTGGTTCCCTGCTGGAGGGTCTGTGTGGAGTGAAGTGGAGTGAAAGCCCTGCTGGTGGCTCGAGATGCCCACCCTGCCCCAGCCTGGTGCTGCTCCTGGGTCTGCTGGAGGCTCCTCACAGACAGAACACCTGGAATGTTCCCTGAGCCATGGAATCCATCTCAAACTGGTGATGAGCGTGGGGGCTCCAGCCCTGAACCACGGAGATCTGATGAACTCATTAAAGATCTGATTAATGCATTAAAGATTTGATTAACACATTAGAACGATGAGGGACTCGGGTGGAAGGAGAATGGCCTGGGCTGTGGGCTCTCTGTGCTGTGCTGGAGAAGCCCAGGCGGGATTTGTGTTAACAGAGGGGTTTTGTGCATGAGACAGGGCAGGAGAGGCCGTTTGTGGGTGCTCAGAGCTGCGTTTGTGTTAATATTGGGGTGTTGTACATCACAGAGGGGAGGAGAGGCCGTTTGTGGGTGCTCAGAGCTGGGCTTGTGTTAACATTGGGGTGTTGTACATCACAGAGGGCAGGAGAGGCCGTTTGTGGGTGTTCAGAGCTGTGTTTGTGTTAACAGAGGGGTTCTGTACATCCCACAGGGCAGGAGAGGCCGTTTCTGGGTGTTCAGAGCTGACTTTGTGTTAACAGAGGGGTTCTGTACATCCCACAGGGCAGGAGAGGCCGTTTCTGGGTGTTCAGAGCTGGAGGTGAAGGGCTCTGGTGCTGCCCTCCCCAGAAGCTTTTGGCAAACGGGGGGATGAGAAAGGTGGCTTGGTGTGAGGTGCCAATACCGGGTTATCCAAAAAAATGCCCCCAAACCATCCCCTTTCTTTTGTCCAAGAGGTTTGAAACGGCCTCGTGGGACGTGCAGGTGTCGCAGCCAGGATGGAGAGGAGCCTGGCCTGGCTCTGGAGCAGAACTTCTGCTTCATTTCAAAGCTCAGCCTTAAATGTTTGCTCCGAAGCCCTGGAGCCCCAAGAAAAGAAGATGCAAATAACTTGACTCTTTTCCCATGGAAGCAATTAAGGAACTGTGTTAATAAGAAATGAAGTTGTTTGTAAATTTTAATGGTTTAAAAGATGCCCCAGGGAAATCACAGACAAATAGGAGCCGTTTGGTGCAGACCCTTTCCAGCCAAGCTCCACCTCCGTGGTGGATGTGATCAATTAAAAATTATCAGGAGGAAATGACACATTCTTTTTAATGTAATGCCTTGGGCCAGAAGGGTTTTACAAAGCAATGATTTGGGCTGGCAGGGGAGTGTGGCTTTGTTTCTTCCCCATTTAACCAAAAAATCCTTCCCAAATTAAAAAAAAAGCCCAAAACCGAAGCAACCACCAACAAACCCCAAGGAAGACCCTGTGAAAATGTCTAAGTATTTGTTTTTTCTCTCAATTCTGAGCCCCTGGGTCTGCCTTTTTCCATGAGCGCCAGCAGCCCCCGGGGCGAGGGGACCCTGCAGAACCCCCCATCCCTCCCGGCTCTCCTGTGATCCCCGCAGTTTGTCTCCCCTGGAACTCCTGTAGGGCTTGACAAGACACCCAAGTTCTGGGGAGTTGCACAAAGGCCTCCTTTGCATATTAAAGACGCCGTGTTGTCACTTGACTAAATTTGGGAGCAACATCCACCCTGCGAGTGTCATTAGCGCGGAGATGAATTCCAGGGCTCATTACGGGGGCTGTGACAAAGAGGTGCAGGAAGGACTATCAAGTGGCGCTGTGCTTTTTTCCCCCAGCCCTGTCGAGGCTCATTTTCCCTCTCTCCATCTCCAGCACTCTCAATCCCTTGATAATAAATGCAGCTCACATAGGAACAACCCCCCGGACTGATTTCTTTCCACTGCAAGAAGTGATTTAAAAGAAGACGAAAAAAGACATTGAATGTGTTCATTATTGATAATCTTAAAGATTTACTGCGGGCTTTCAGAAAAGCTGCTGCCTTAAAGCAAACTGCTTTTATCTCCTTTTTGTTTGCTTAGTTGGCTTTTGTGGGTTTTGTGTCTTTTCCTTCAGTAGCTCATGTAGGTAGAAGCTTGAATTTTTATTTTTTTCTTTTTCCTGAGGGGGAATTTGGCAGCCCCTGCCAGCGGTGGGGAGGCTCAGTGGGAGCTGCAGGAGGAGGTTTCTGGCTGCTGCAGGGGTGTGTGGGCTGCAGCAGGCCTGGGCTGGGGGCCTGTGGCTGCTGAGAGCAGCAGCGTTTGCCCATTTCGGGGAAGATCTGGGTGTCTCAGCACAGCAGCGCCGTGCCTGGGACTCTGGAGAGTGCTGGGATCCTACCCTGAGGCACTGGGGTTCTTCAGAGCATTTCAAATAGAAATTAATTGTAAATATTTAGAAAACAAACAAACCCCCCCACTTTGAGCAGATTTCTCTATTATTCTGCCAGCAGTTGCAGCTGTTCCAGTCTCCTCCTCCTGAGCCCGGGCTCTGTTCTTGCTCTGTTCCCCTGGCCTGTTTCAGAGCAGCTGCCTTGGGGTCAGGATGTTCCTGCTCTGGAGCATCACGGCTGCAGAGGGGAGGGAGGGGAGTGGAGGAGCCGGGGGGAGTTGAGCTGGGCTGGATCCGCTGCTGCTCCCTCGCCTGGCTCGGGAGAAGGTGCTGAACAAGGCTGAGGCTGTGCCGAGCTCTCCCAGCCCCGTCCGGAGGGAGCAGGGCCCGATGGGATGGGGATCGGGATCCAGATCCAGACTGCAAAGCCCAGGAAGAGCAGATTTCCCGCGGGCTCTGCCCTTTCAGGGGGGATTCAGGAGGGAAGGGCAGGATGGGGTCACGGGATTCAGGTGAGAAGAGTGGGGTTGTGTCACGGGATTCAGGAGGGAAGGGTGGGGTGTACTCAGCTCCAGCCGGATCCTGTGCAGAGCCCTCTGATCGCTGCAGAGCCCTCGGAGCTGTCCCACAATCCCAGAACAGCTGGGGTTGGAATGGATCCAACCAGATCCCTTCGGATCCCTTCATCCCACCCCTGCCATGCCAGGGACAGCTCCCACTGTCCCAGGGTGCCCCAGCGCCATCCAGCCTGGCCTGGGACACTGCCAGGGGTCCAGGGGCGGCCGCAGCTGCTCTGGGCACCCTGTGCCAGGGCCTGCCCAGCCTCCCAGGGAACAATTTCCTCCTGATACCCAAATCCTACATTTGCCTGTTTCCGTTTGAACCCATCACTCCTTGTCCTGCCACTGCAGCTCCTGGTAAAGAATCCCTCTCCTCACTCCCTCTGTGGGTGACTTGGGGAAGTGAGAGCACAAACCTAAAGGTCTGTGACACTGAGGGGTGTTGGAGCAAAAGCAGAACTGAGCGAAGTCTGAGTTTTTGGGGTTTTTTCCCCAACCCCTGCACTGATGCCCCCCTTTCCTGGTGCAGCAGTGGGGCAGGGGGTGCTCACTCCCACCCTCCTGCAGCGCCTCTGCCCTCCCATCCCGGCACTCGCTCCTGACCCAGGAGATCCCCAGAGGTCCCGAGCGTGCGGAGCTGCGTTCACCCCCAGAAAATACCAGAACACGGAGGACCAGCAGCTCACAAAGCAAAGCCATGTGCTCCAACCCTGTCATCAGCTCAGAGGCGTTTAATAACATCATCCTTCACCAATCAGAATAATTAAACAGCCTCATTATTTTAAATATTCATCGAGTCCAGATTCCGTGTTTGGCTTTCTTGGTCAATTTGGTTCTTGCTAATCTGGGGGAAGGAAAGAATGTTCTCTAGTGCTTAATTTGCATTAAAAACACTATAATTTGTAAGTAAATTGGAAAGCTTTTAAGTGAAGAGGGAACATCAGTGACTTGACAGTCAAAGCTCTCCTTTGTTTTTCGAGCATAATGTTCCAGAAAGATGCTCTTCCTTTCTTGGAATTACATGGCAGGGAGAATGAAGCCTTGTAATTGTTCATTAATCCACGGTCATTAGGAGACTGGGGAAGGAGGCACCAGAAATGAAAAACAAACCCCGAGCGGGCAGAGTGCTCCCGGAAAAGTGAATCCGGATCTCTGGAGTTGCTGCAGGGGGGAATCGCCAGGAGAGCAGCTGCAGGTGGAGGGATGGTGCTGCTGCCTCTCCAAGGGTTTCCAGAGGAGAAGCTCTCCCTGCCTGCTCGGGCCTGAGCCAGCCGGGATGTGCAGCCTCCTGTCGTGGCTCTGAGCGTTCTCCTTTCCCCTTCTGGCGCTGCTGAGGCGTTTCCCGTCCCGGGGAGCTGAGCAGGGCGGCCCCAGGAGTAAAAGGCTGTGAGGATCTCTCACTGGGCTCAGCAGGGACCTTCCCTCCTCACTCGGCCAGCCTGGCACACAGAACCCAACTCAACTGCTGTGATTTTTAGGAGATGCCCAAGGAGCCAGGCTCTGCTTTCCTTCCTTTTTTGGAGTATCTGATTATGTGGATATTCCTTAAAAAGCCCCCTTTTCTCTCCTGTATTCAGGATGTTGCTTTCTTTGTTGCTTCCACTTCTTTATTTAGGAGGAGGAGGAGGAGGGGAGAGGAGGGGGAAATGCAGCAGAGGAGCTGATTTCAATGCAAATCTATTGTTCATAATTGCAGTTTTAAAATCTTCTCAACCTTCAGCTGAACAATGATAAAAGAATAATGGCTGTGAATTATTAGCTGTTCCACTTACCTTCAAAATAGTTCTTACACTGTTGTGATACTTGAGTATATTTATTATTGCACTTCTTTTTCCCTTTTTTAATGAGCTTGTGCTTCCTGTGGCCTTAATTTTCTTTTAGGACCTCTGCTCATTCTGCATCTGTATTTTTGTCAGGGATGTATAGGGCTAAAATCAATTAAAAATCCCTTCCATGCTTCCAGGGTAATTAGATCCATTTCCCCATTATTCTTTTTCCAGACCTGCCTGGTTATGGTAACAAACATTAATATAAAAATGGAGCAAGGAAGGGAAATAGGGGGGTTTTGTGCTGCTCTGCTGGACGTGTTTGCACAGATAGGCTCGCTCTCAAGCTGCGGAGCTCCTTGTGGCACTGAAATCCAAATTTCTGGAGCTGTGGCTGTCACAGAGAGCAGCTGGACTGGGGGGCAGAGTTTCACCCCCTTTATGGGTGTTTTCTGCACAGAAATGGCCCCAGGAATGGGATGAAGGGAATCCATCCCCAGTGATTCTCACCTTATGTGTGCAAATATCTGGGAGTCTGGAGAAACTCTCAATGCAGAGGGAATTCTTCATTTTTATTTGATTTTATTTTTCTCTCTTTTTTTGGAAGTGTTTTGAGATTTAAAGGCGGCTATGAAAATCTCTCAGAAGGAAAGGGGGAGATCTGAATTGCAGTAAATAATAACAGCAAGAGCTGAGGCTCCTAAATCTGCTTAAGCCGCCAGGCTTTGCTTTCTGCAGGCTCAGAGCTGAACACCCCTCGCTGCCAGCCCGGTGCTGGAGGGATGGTTGTGTTCATCTGCCGAGGCACGAGAGTGGCAAATCGGGCTGGATCTGCCTGCCCCTGTCCAAAGGGACAATTTATCACCCGAATTCCTGGCGTTTGGATGGGAATCGCGGCTTTGTGGTGTGAGGGGCTGATGAGGTGTAAGCGTGGGGACACCGAGGCTGAGATATCGTTATGGGAATTCCTGTGGGGTTTGTGCAGGTCCTGCGAGACCCGCGGGAGGCTGAGGGGTGACAGCAACGAGCCACCTTCCGAGAGCAGAACCTGATTAACGAATTAATTAACTGAGGAGGAGCACANGCGGGAGGCTGAGGGGTGACAGCAGCAAAATCAGGGATTCAGCCCTGATTCAGAACCACTTGTACGGAGCCAACTTCCGAAAGGAGAACCTGATTAACAAATTAATTAACGGAGGAGGAGCACGGGGCTGTTCTGCCTTTGTGCCTGGGGGAGCTCTTGGTGAGGTAAAGCCCTGGAGAAACCGGGAGTTGCTCCGAGCAAACCATGGGGTTGTGGCACAGGATACTCAGTGCTGGCTGGTTTAGGAGTGGAATGATCGATTTCTCCTCCCCCAAAGGCATTGTGGAATTGTTGCTGGAAGTACAAGAGGAGGAGAAGGCGGCGCTTCCCTGAGCGAGTGAGAGGAGCACTGAAGTTCTTGAAATGCCATTAAGGACAGGGACGTGTCATTAATGAGTCATTAGCGTCACTAATAACGTGAGAGTGGCATTAAGGACAGAGTTAATGACGAGCAGGTGAAGGGAGCGCTCTGAGAGCTTTCACCGCTTCCCCAAGGAGCAGAGCAAAGTCTCATCCCCATCCCGAGGGCAGCACCGGGAGGAGCGGGAGGGCATTGATCCGTGTGGGGAGCAGGATGCTGCCCTGGAGCCCCGGGTTGGGATTGTTCTCCTCCCAACCCCTCTGACCCCCCGGGAGGCTGGGGGAGGCCGAGGAGCCCGGATCAGCCCAGAGGGAGCTCCCCACAGCCCCGAAATCCCTGCGCCGCCGAGGGGAAGCTGCTGCTGCCATCCGTTATCCGTGGCTGGTGAACACACGTTGGATTCTGAGGACAAACATGGAGCTGTCCAGGATTTGATTGGTTTTCCTCAGCTGCCTGAGGAGTGTTGGATTCTATTGGTTTTGACAATGCACCTCAATTAGGTCTTAAAAATAAAATGGGTACCACACACGCTGTGAAAGTGAAGGAGTGTGGTGGGCTCCTCGAAGGCCTGAGCTGCTCGATTTCGGCTCCAGGATGATGTTTCTCCACACGGGAGTCACCAGTCACAATAATTACATTGCTGTCTTCTCATAATATGATTTATTTAGATGTTGCCATATGAATTAATTCTCTCTAATTGCTGCTCTTCTCACTGTAAATCAAGGTTCCTTGCTTTCTGGAGAGTAGTGAACATGATCCTACACTGAAGTAATTAGTCCAATTAGAAAGGAAAGCAGATGTGGAAAACCAATTACTTTCAGGAATATGTCTGCTCCTCTGTAGTCCTAACGCTATTCAATCAAAATGGAATAGTAGTTTAATAAAACATTGTTTTATTCATAAACTCCATCCAGCGTTAAGGCTCCACCTGCTCTTCTGGAGGAGCCACTTTGGGGAGCTTTCTTCAGCTCTGCTCCTGCTTTACTCAGCTCCACTGAGAGAACAAAGTGGTCAGCAAGAGATTATGTCCTGATCCACATAATTCAAGAGCTGCTGTTAGGAGGAAAAGGCAGAAGAAGAATTGTTGTGCTGGTGAGTTCTGCCTGTGTAGCAGCAGGGATTTTCCAAATTACAAGCAGCAGCAGCAGCGAGGTTCCCCCAGCCCCTTCTGCTCAGCAGAGCTGTTCCATCAGCACTTGTGCCCTGCCTCGAGTGCTGCGAGGAGTTCCCTGCTCGTTCCTGGCAGAGAACGGCCACAGAGTGCGGCGATCCCGTTTAACCGGGCGCTTTGCAGAGCTTTATTCTAACGGGGATTTCCTTGTGTGGCTGGCAGGTTCTGTGTTCCCGCCGTGTCTGGAAGCAGGATTTGGGTTCCAGAGATGCCCTTTGTTTAGCACAGAGAGGGGATCGATAAAACCCCGCGTGCGGGACGCGGAGGGAGGGAGTGCTCAGCACTTTCTCTGTAATTAATTAATTAACTTCGCAGCGCTGCCGGTGGAGGGGCGGCGGTGACAGCCCCGCGCCAGGAGGGCCCGAGCTGGGCAAACACAGCCCCGCTGTCGCCAAACAGCGGCAGCGCGGCTCCTCGGGGGCTGTTCGCTGAGCTCTTCATTAAAACACCTGCCGAGGAGTTTTGCATTGGAGATTCACCCATCTATTTTCCTCTATCTGCTGCACGGAAGACAAGTGTTCTCATAATTGGGCCATTAAAGGAGGTGTTGAAATGTTACTAATTGTCAAAGGCAATTAAGTATAGCAACATGTCACAGGTAAATTAACGAGGCTCCAGGTGTTTTGAGCAAATCGCAGTTCTGTGGGTGTGAAACAATCCCAGTCTCCTCTGCTGCTTGTCTGTAGAGTTTTGGTGCGCTCTGATTTGGGGTTTTTGTGTTCACTAAAATCCTCGTTTTGCTGTTGGAAAGTCCAAGAGCGATACTCGCAAAGTTCCTGCGGACGCCTCTTACCACAAGCAGAGATCTCTGTTCTCTCTCCCTCGCTTGCAGGGAGCCCCGCAGCGCCCCGAGGCAGCGCTGGGGATACCCGGGGGTTCGGCTCTGGAACAAACGCCGCGGGTTCGTTTCTGCTGCGCTGCTGCCCCTCCAAACGCGGGGCTGTGGCAGCGGGAGAGGAGCAGCGCTGCCCTCCCCTCCCTCCATCCCTCCCTCCCTCCCTTCCTGCGCCGGGGACGCTCGGGGGGACCGCAGGCGGTGGCACCGTCGCACGGGCCATCATTATCCCCCTTTGTTCCTCGTCTCTTCCCCGCGCAGGGACGCCCTCCCCGCGGGGAGATTTGTGATTGTGCACGCGCGTGTTTGAGGGTGGGCGGAACCCTAATTGTATATTATTAAAATATTATGATTTTTCCCCCTTCCAAGCTGCGGCAATGTGCAGCACCTCCCCGATGTCTCGTGCAGCTGGCTCCGACTGGCACTTGCAAGGTTGTCCTCCAGGTGCTGCATCAGAAATCTTTTGACACAGTGTCAGTAATTAAGTGTACAATTAAGAGAATGTCTGCAATTAAGTTCAATCAGTCAGTCAATCAAATCTACATTTGTAAAGGGTTTCTAAAGGGCCTCTCATCCAAACCACCCCTCTGCTTCTGAGCTGGGCGAAGTTAACACCAGACAAGGCAGCGTTTATTTGGAGCAGCTCAAAGGGCTGGAGGGTTTGCATTGAAATGGTGTTTGAGGCCTTGCTGTCTCCGGAATAAAAACTGGCTCTAAGTGAGGCATTCAGGCCCAACTCTGAAATGTAACCGTTAAAAAAGCTGAAAACTCAGTGGCTCTTCCAGCAGAGTGTCTCTCTGGGCTTAGCAGGGTAATTCCTCACCATTTTTCCTCTGGGGAATATTCAGAAAGGGAGGATATCTTGCTGGAATCAGCCAGGCTGGTTTTGTGCCATTTCAGGCATCTTTCAGCTCCTGAGAGTTTCATTTTTGACAGGAAGGGTGAGCAGTGGGCGAGCACTCCCTGCTTTTGTGCTGCCCAGTGAGAGAACCTGCGGTGCAAGCCCTGCCCAGCCTGGGGGTTATTGGTGATTATTTTTGTCCAGGGCTCCCTGTGCCTGAAGGCTTCACTGCACCTCAGTACAGCAAAGGACTTGCACATGGAACCCTTCAGAGAAATGTGTCCCAAATCCATCCCTTTCACTGGGATTCTCTGGTTTTCCCTGACCAAGCTCAGTGACAGGAACTATTCAAGGTTTGGGGTTCTCAGGGAGCAGCCGGAGAGGGCACTGGGTGGGTGTGAGGTGCCCAGGGAGCTCCCGGGTGCCAGAGCAGACCCTGCTGCCTGCCACCTGTTGGCTGCCGGGCCCTGATCTCCTCCCTTCCCCTGGGAGAAATCGTCTCTTGTCTGGGTTTCCAGATCTGTGTCATCAGCTGCTCTCGGGCCTGGCAATGTTCAGTCTCTAGACTGCAGATATTACTCCAAAGAGTAACTGGAGGGGTCTTCTTGTCTCGGGTGCTACATCAGTGCGAGCAACAAGCCGTGGTTCCTTTGATAAGGAGCTTGCATCGACACAGCTGCTGTCAGCTCTGACGGGAGCTCTGCTGGCTCAGCCTGTGCTGACAGAGCCTTGTCCACGCGGCGCTGGCAGTGTCTGCGCTCTCATTATGTGCCTTGCCTTAATGTATGGAAAGCTCTTACCCAAAATGTCCTTGGTGGGGGGGAAAAAGAGCAAATGGCTCAGTAATGTGTGACCTGTAGTGCTTTGAGCCTTCCCCAGCGTGTCACTGACACCCGGCTGTGTTTGTGCCTCCCTCCACAGGCCTGTCCTGCCCTGCGGAGAACGGTCGGGAGCTGCAGCCAGGCAGGAGGGACGAAGGAAAGGTGAGAAGGCAAATGGTGCTCCTGTGGATCTTCAGCAGGATCAGGAGCCGTTCCCCAGCACAGAATTCTGCCCCCCGGACCTGGGGCAAGGTAGGACCCCCGGTTTTATTGCTCTTGGTTGGTGAATACACGAAGTTGTGCGTTTTTCATCCGCTCGTGCTGACATGTGAGACTTACCCTGGTGCGCTGCAACTCTTGGTTTGCTGAAAGGATAACGAAGGGAAAAACTCCAGTGTCTGCCCAGTGCTCTTGTCACCCACCACCAGAATGGCAAAGAATGGCTCGCTGAGCTCTCAGAGGTTCTGAAGGAAAATCCTCCAGGAAAAGGAGGTGCCAAGGGCTGGGCTGGCTGGGGCTCTGAGCAGCCTGGGGGGGTGGAAGGAGTTGGAATGGGACAATCCCTAAGATCCCCTCCAAACCATTCTGTGAAAAGCTATCAAGGGCTGGTTGTGGTGGTGATGAACTTCAAGATGTGGAGTATTAGAGGGATGAGAAAGTACAGAAAAATGAGCAGTGCTGGCTTGGCCAGACTCCCATTTGCAAACCTGGTGTTGGAAGGATTTGGTTTGAACTTGAGTGTAACCTCAACACTGAGCAGGGAAGCCTGGCTTTGGGAGATGCTGAGCACTGCCCAGGGAAGCCTGGCTTTGGGAGATGCTGAGCACTGCCCAGGGAAGCCTGGCTTTGGGAGATGCTGAGCACTGCCCAGGGAAGCCTGGCTTTGGGAGATGCTGAGCACTGCCCAGGGAAGCCTGGCTTTGGGAGAGGCTGAGCACTGCCCAGGGAAGCCTGGCTGTGTGAGATGCCCAGCAAAGGGGCTGTGCTGGGCTCGAGAATGGGCCTGGGAATAAATTCCAGAGCTTTGACCCTCGCGGAGTCAGAGCTCAGCACAGGGCAGGCGGGAGCTGGGGCTGTGGCTGTGCTGGGGCAGAGCTCAGGGCTCCACGTTCGTAGGGAAACCAGCAGTGAGTGGTTCCTGAGCGCTCTGCAAACCAGAGGGAAGGGGCAGGGAAGAGAAGGATTAGACAGGCAGCTGAGAAATAACACAGGACAATAAATTCTTGAAATCTGGTACTAAATCTATCAAAGCAAATAATACATCCTGATGGGAGGAAGACATTATTTGTTTTTTTTGTTTCAAATTTGCCAGATCTCATTTTTTTTTGCATTTGTCTCAGGGAGGTGAGGACTTTGAAAAGGCAATTACAGCTGGTGAATGATTAGTGTTAGATGTGACACATTTATGCATCAAATATGTTTAACTGCATTAACCGTCAAGGAATTTACACTGACACCTTGAAAGATCTATCCTGTGCGCAGCCTGAAAAATTGGAATTCTCTCTCAACTTCCGTCTTATTTACATTAATTTTATTACAAAATAAATGGGTCTAAAATATTGATGGAGTTTTTCCAGGTTCTGAAGGCAGGGTGGCAGGAGAGTTGGAGGGAGGCAGGCACGGCTGGGGAGTCTTTGGGGAGAGGTTTTTGAGGGAGTGCAGTGGTGCAGGTGCCCTGGAATGAGGTTATTTTCTGGTTTCTTCCCTGGCTGTCCCATCCTGGAGGGAAGACGACTGAAAGGGATGAGGTTACACAGCTCATTTATCCACTTTAGGGTTTAATTTCCTGCTAATAAGGTATTTAAACCTTCCAGAGAGCAGCTTGAGGTCTTTGCGGACTTTTAATCTTTGCACGTTATGCAGGCAGGACGTACGCGCTGACGGAGGGTTCTTACGGGGATTTTCAGGAAATATTCAGGTTATCGAAGAGCTCCTGGTGCTGCTCCTCTCCTTTGCCAGCAGCCCGGTCCCTGCCCGGTGCATCCGGATCTCGGGGGGTTCCCAGCCCTGGCAGGGGGAGCGGCTCCACGGGCGCTGGGTCAGCTCCATGTCTCTTGTGCTTCACTCCACTGAAATCTGGTTGGCTACGAGACAGACTCCGGTGGAATGAAGGACAACAGAACCCATGGATGGTCCTCGTCTGCCCCGGGAGAGCGCGGGCAAGGTTTGAGTGCTCAGGTGCCTTTGGGGGAGCCCGGCAGGGTCGCCTGCGGTGTTCAGGGTCACCTGTGATGTTCGAGGTCACCTGCAGTGTTCTGGCTGTGTGTGGGAGGTGTGATCGTGGTGCTTGGGGGGCTCCCTGGGCTGAACTGGGATTTGCCTCCCCCCACACCATATCCGTGCTTTTCACCTCTGTAATTTTAGCCCGGAACGAAGCACCCGCTTCGGACCCTCTGTCCTGTTAATTGTGGGAGGAACCGGCCCGAGGATGTGGCAATTCCCCTCTTTGGAGGCGTCAAAGCCACCGGGAGCTCCTGCACATTTAATGCTCCAGGCGGTTTTGGTCGTTTATGGCTTTTAGGTTTTTGTCGTTTATGGCTTTTATGAGGGAGGTGTGACCAGATAACGCCAGGGCCCCTTCTGGCCTTAACCCCGAGTTCACAGAACTCAGGGAGTGCCTGGAGGGGATTTCCCTCCAAGTGCTGCTCCTTTTTAAAGACCTCGGGCCACGCTGGGAGGGTGTGGAGCTGCTGTTCCCTTAGCTGAGATAGGGGAGAGGGAATCCAGAAGCCCCTTTGGTCCCGGCCCCACAGCATGGGAATTGGGGTTTGCTCCCTTTGGGTGCCTCAGGAAGCCCGGGCAGGGCAGGGAACTCATCCCTGTCCTGGTGTGGCACTGCCCGTCCCTGCCGTGAGATGGATTACAGATCCCATGGCATTGCCCTGTGGCACTGTGCAGATTCAGAGAGTTAAAAACCCTCTAAAGAGTGTGCAGCTTCTTCCTGAGGGCTCCCAATCTGCGAAAGACAAAAATAATGAAAATTAAGACTGTTTGGAATATTCTCCCTTCAAAATCCAGCCCATCCCTACATCTGTGCAGCAAAGATATTCCTGAGGTTCCTGCAAAGGAATCTGATTATGGGTTTAAATATTTTACTTCATAGGTATGTCCTGGCTTTATCTCTAAAATTAATAAATCAGAATATAATGCATATCCTTAGCATGGCATGTTGCTCCTCCTCTAAAGAACTGCAAACATTAAAACAAATCTACCTCAAAACACACAAATCTCATTAATTAAAGCAAAATTCACCCCATCCCAGCAGGGAACTGCAAATGGTGCTTCCAGTTTGGGTGGCTTTGACAGATTAAGCTCCCAACTCCTTCCTCCTTAATGCCTGGGAAAACTTGGGGCTTTCAGAAGGGTCCAGTTCTGACTTTTGGCAACTCTCCCACACACCTGGATAACTTCAGATTTCAAATTTTCATTTGCTTGCACTTTGCAGCTTGGGAAAAGAGAGGTTAAGGTGCAAAACTTGCCTTGAAGGCGAACTGAAATGTTTGCCTGCTCTTAAATTTAAAAAAAAACCCAAAACCAACCCACAAACCCCCGCTGCGGAGGTGCTGACGGACGATTTGACAGAACAAATAGTTCAGGGTGTTTCTGTCTCCCTGTTCAATCCCAGCCCGCTGCTGCTGCCCGGAGCCTCTCCCTCGGTTCTGTCAGGACTTGTCAGAGCTCCCGGGTAAGCGCTGAGAAAGGGTGGCCCAGGCGGGAACCCATCAACCGAAATTCCTCTGTGCAATCCTGCCTTATTTGAAATGCCTTTTATCAGGCAAGTTCGGGCGGGCTGAGCCCCGAATGCCTCATGCACCGCTCCCGGCCATTAACCCCTTCCAGCCCGGCGCGGGGCGCAGCTGCAGGCTCGGATCAGGGAATCAAGGCGCTTATCAGCAAAATCGCACATTAAAACAATGGTAATAAAACCTGAAATAAAACCTGAAATACGAGCTCCGGGCCCCACATCCAACAGCTCCCCTCGACTTTGAACAGCTTAAAGTGCAGGGAGTTGGGTTTTTTCAAGTTTTAATGAGGTACCCTGGGGGTTTCGCTGCTTGCTGGGGAGCAGTGGTGAGGGTCAGGCTGCAGCTGCACCTGAACAGCAGCAAAGATCTGCGGCGTCCTCAGAGGGGGCAAACCTTTAACTAAAGGTCAGGGAAAGTTGTGCTGCACTTCCTGAACCTCAAAGTGAGCAAAGGTTTCTGTGTTTGTGTCTGGGGGAACCGAGCGGTCAAGGCCGGCGCTCTGAGCCCTGCCCTGGCTACACCCAAAGGGTTTTGTGTGAACCCCAGGGACTGCAAACCCTGGAAATGCAGTGCCGTGCTCTGAGGAGGGCCAAGAACTCCCCAGCCTGGAGAGAAAATACAAAATAATTTCTGTCCCTGTGCTATGGGCCCAGCTCTGCCGCTGTGGCTGCCAGAGGCTGCACCCGCACAGCCCCAGCCCCGTTGTGTCCCACAGGAACCTCGGGCTGCTCCTGCTCCCGGCACCTCCTGATGCTCCTTCCAGGGTTCCATTTCTCCTGCCTTGTCCTCACGCTTTTCCAAATGTTTTGCTTGCACTTGGCTGCTCTTGCTTCCAAAGGAGAAATTTCTCTTGGTTTTGAAGAAGTTTTACCCCAAAAGAATCAGCTACATTGGATTGGCTTTACCCCTGTGCGGTGCACGTGGAAAGGAACCGATTGTTCAGCAAAAGCCAAAGTCAGAGCTCCTGATCCTCTCTGGGAGAAGTGAGAGAAGGCCTTTGGACACTTCTGTCACCCCATAACAGCCAAGACAAACAAGAGAGCCACAGAAAGAGGGGAAAATGCAGCCTGAGCCCCCTTTTCCCAGCGATCAGGCGGGAGCTCACCCACGCTGAGCTTCAGCATCCCATAACCACACCTCAGCGACTTTGGGATCTCAGAGACCTTGGCAAACTCAAACTAAAGCAAGTCAAAGCTGTCTCCATAAGGCAGATGAATGTTTTCTAAAATATTTCACTTCATATGATATCACTGGATAGGTAACGAATGATTTTAAGTGATTCACATAGAAAATCTAGAGAAGAATCAACCGATTGAAATGAAGTTAAATCCTTACAAATGGGGGCCTGGGCAGCAGCTCAAATCTGGGATTTGTTCCACCAGTGCAAGTCCAGAGCAACTGCGCAGGTTCTGATTGAATCAGAAGGTTCTGATTCCTGCTGCTGCAGGAAATACCTGCCCAGGTGCCAGCAGCTGCTGCTTCCAGTACCTTTGCTATTATTTATAACTTAAAATATCTGCAGGAACTCTTCAAGAAGTTCTGATTTTTCCTTTTAAAAGCCATGTCCTGGCCTGAGCTTCCCCAGGGCCCAGGGCAGCTGCGCTGGTGTTTGTAGGGAATGAGCCCTGCTCCCACCACAGAATGGGGGTAATTCGGGAGCCTTGTTGGGGCATCCCTGTCTCCAGTCCCCAGAATCCGACTCCAGTCCCCAATCCCCGTCTCCACTCCCAATCCCCGTCTCTCGGGTGACTCCCAGGCAGGACCCTGCCCGGTTTCTCCCCGCAGCTCGGGGCACGTGGCTGGAGCCGCACTCACCTGGCTGTGCTGAGCTTCGGCCCCATCCCGCGGCCGCTCCGCTGAGCTTCGACCCAAACAGCAAAACCCGGCTGGGGAGAGGGATTCAGACAGGGCAGGGGGCGAGTGAGGACCCCGGGGGGCTCGTCCTGGCTTCCTGTCGGTGTTGGGAGCGGGGCCGGGGGCGGGGGCCGGCAGCGCGGTCCCTCCCGGCGCCCGCAGGTGCGGCTTTATCCCCGCGCTCACCTGCGGCCGCAGCCAATGGAGCTCCCGGCTCCTCCCTGCGCCCGGCCCGCCCCGCGCTCACAAAACCGCCGAAACGGCCCCAAAACGCCGCAGCCCGCGCCGCCGTGCCCCCTCCTGCGAGCCCAGTATCGCTTATAAACCCAACGTTAACCCGAAGTGTAGCAGAGTCACTTCACAGAGTGCGTTCTAGCTTTTGCCCCATCGATTGCCTTTTCTCGCTCGCCTCTCCACACAAGAAATGTTTCATTTTGCTCTCCCAAAGCTGCTAAAGAAACGGGAAATGTGTTGGAGGGCTGGCCCTTGAGTGGTGAGGTAGGGACCGTGATGTGATCCCGTAAACTCAGAATTCAGGCAGCAAGAACCCCCGCCGCGGGGGGATGAACTCGGGAAGGATTTGGGGAGGAGAGCTCTGGGAGGAGCAGGGATGCTCTGTCCCGGGGCCTCCATGCAGTGGCTTTAATTCCAGCTCGGAAGGAATCCCGTCCATGGTGGGGCTCACTCCGTGTGTTCTGTGAGGATCTGGAGCCTCTTCCTTCCCTTTCCGTCCGTCCGTCTGTGCCCTCCTTTGGCAGCGGGGCAGGGAAGGGTGCCCAGCCCTGCAGGATGGGCACAGCCCTGCAGCAGAGCTGGGGTGCCCGTGCTTTACATTCGCCTAAAACATCCTGGGAGACAGAGTCCTCCTGGATCTCGTGGGTCTGCAGGAACCAAACGATTCCAGTTCCTTTGCCTTTCCAGAGGAGTGGGGTGTAAATAACTAAGTAACAAAAAAATTTATATTTCACTTTTGTTTTTGTTTTCTTTTTGTGGTGCTAACAGCTCACTCCCGTCCTTCCACCCTGTTTTCCATATAAAGACTGCACACAGGTCCTGATTTTCCCTTTGTTTATGGGATAAATTAAAATTTCCAAATCCAGGCTGCTGTAGCAGTGACCCAGGTCACAAGGTTTGCTGCTTTAATTTGGGCTGTGCTGAATTGCCCTGAGCAGCAGTTTCCAGCACAACTGCCCACAGCTAGGAATTGAAATCTCTGATTTTTGGCCACACATTTCAAACACAGAGGTGAACACATCAGTCTGTAAATGTGACTCCTGCTGTACCTTTAGAGAATAAAAAAGTCGGTGTTTTTCATGTGAGCAATACGAAGTGAAGGTTATCACTGCTCATTGCCTGCTTTTATTTCCTCGGGGCTCTGTGAAACCGACACACACTTGCCACAATTTTCACTCTGCACGGTTTGAAGCCGGGGCTGCTGTTCTTTCAGATACAAATCTGTTCTTTTATTTGTTTTATCTCCCAGTGCAAAATAACAAATACCTTTAAAGTTTACAGCTGCTACTGTCAAGGACAGATAGGGAGGGACTGGCTGGGGCACGGGGAGCTGCAGGAATGTCCTGTTGTGCTGTAATACCCAATTATGTCAACTACCCCGTCCTTTAAACTTTCAACACGTCCCCGTTAGGTGGGAAGAGCTGCCAGCACATCCCAGCGCTGCGGCTGCTGATGGAAACGTGTCAGGGGCTGGGGCTGTGCCTGCAGGGCTGCGAGGCACATTCCAGCCCTCGGCTCCCCGGCAGGAAACCTGTGTGGTCTTGAAGGCTTGTCAGCCCTGACCCCTGAATTTGTCCCGTAAATGGGATCAATTTACTGGGTCTGGCGGTTTGAGACATCAAACACAGCCCGGGGAAGCTCAGGGCCGCGTCTCCTGCAACTGCCCGCTGTAAATTCAGCCCTCGAGCAGGCGGAGAAGAATTACTGGGGGTTTTTCACTGTTTGCCTCAGAAGTTTATGATTGTGAAAAGTGTATTTATAAAGCTTTCACAGGAGTGAGGATTACCCAGGGATACAAGGAGCAGGATTCACCCCAGGCTCAGACTGCAGCCTCTGCTCGGGGCAGTGTGGCCGAGGGAGGCAGAACGAGCAGGGTCAGGGGAAGCTCAGGGGGGCACGAGGAGCAGGAGCTGTTCCAGAGCTCCAGAAAAGCTCCCGCAGGTGCCAGGGCAGGAGAGCTCCTGGAGTCACCAGAGCTCCTGCCCTGTGTTTGAGAGCTCTCTCTGAGTGACCCAGTGTGCAGATAAACCCAGGGCAGAACACTGCGCTTCTCATTTGCTTCAGGCTTCTGGAAAAAATAAATTAGAGGCTTTGGAGTCTTTTTGCCCAAGTAGTGGAGTCCCCAGCTCTGGGATTGTTCCAAAGCTGTGGATGTGGCTTAGAGGACACGGTGTAGTGGTGCTGTGGGCTGAGGGTTGGACTTGTTGCTCTGAAAGGTTTTTTTCAACCTTAACGAGCCCATGATTCACTCTGTGATTCAGCAGCCAGAGCCCGGGGTGATGAACAGGGAAGGGGAGGAAGCACAGCCTCGAAGTGGTGCTAAAACGGGCTCTTCTGCTCTTCACTCGCTGGAGAAAGAACAGCCCCAAGCAGCACTGCTGTGGTGCAGGTTTGCGTCGGAGATAAAGTGATTTTTGTTTTTTTTGAACAACTGAAAAAGTGAATAAATTGGAGCGCTCAGGCAGCGCCAAGCCTGGGGTGGTGCAGGTGGCAGGATGCAGTTGTGCTGCTCAAGTGAGCAAATCTGGAGCTGAAGCTCCTCGAGAAGACAATGAGGAGCCTCTGTGCCAATTCTCCTCCCCCGGTCGGTGGTGCTGGAGGTGAATTCCTGTCAGAGCTGCGGCCCCTGCCAGCACGCAGGGCTGGGCACGGCCCCTGCCAGCACGCAGGGCTGGGCACAGCCCCTGCCCCTGCCCCTGTGCCGGGCTCCCCGGGGAGGAGGAGACTCAGCAGCTGCTGCCCCGTCCCTGCTCCGGCTTCCCAAAGGGGCTGGCACACGGGAAGGGCTTAAATAACCTTCAAACAAAATAATTAGGGATTGATTTATACCTTAATTGTACAGCAGTGTCCCAGGGCTCTGAAGGGAGCCAGGCCTGCTCTGCCTTTGAAGATCAGACAGAGTGGCTGTGTTTTAATTACTGCAGGGTTACCTGCGTTTGCTGTGTCTGCGAGAGGTCAAGAGCCGAGATTTATAGCAATTCCTGAATTTCTACTGCAGAACAGAACTTTAGAAGGCAATTTCCCCCAGCCACAGGGTCATTGATCAGACAAGAATCCTCGCGGGCTGTGTGGCTCGGGCAGCTCATTGCTGTCAGTGAGTTTTACCTGTAAAGTCTGTCTAACTCTTATTAACAGAGATGTTTGTGCAGAGCTGCAGCTTCCAGACCCACCTGCTGCAGGCATCGGGCACAATCAGCTCTGCAGTCCCCAGCCCCTGCAGGATTAAACCCTCCCGGAGCACTCTCCGGTCCGGGAGCTGGGTTTGATGGCGGGGAGGCAGAATGAATCACCCTGCTGACAATACTAATGCCACAGTAATTTAAAAATGAACCTTTTAAGCTGATGTATGTGGTCTAAAGCCACCAGAGCATTGCTAAGGAGTGTATTTTTCAGTTTTATGTTTGCAAAAGAAAAAAAAAGAAAAGCAAGAAAAAAGTCTCAGCGTCTGCCCTCCCAGGGAATGAACTTTTAAGCAGAAGAGATGAAATTTCTGATTCCTCTGTGAATTTTAATGCCCTGAAAGAAACATTTAGCACTGCTTTAGCTTGCAGGTCGCAGGAGGTCTCTCTGTGCACAGCTGGGTTTTAGGAGCCCTGTTTGCCTCATCCTGGGCTGGTATTTCGCTTCTCATGCTCCCAACCAAAGGCAAAAACCGATGGCAGAAGTTCAGGGCAGAGGAAGGAATGCACAGGGAAGCTGATGTAACCGAGTCCCAGGCACAGATACACATCTGCAGAGATCTGTGTTATTTATACTGCAAAGATGCACAGGGAAACACAGCACGAGGTGGGAAATTAAATTACACAGAAACCTCTTTGCTGGAAAATATGGGGGTGATGTTCCTCCCTCTGCTCCAGAGTCAGAGCAGCACTAAGAAGTTACAGTCTGAGATCACGGGTGTTTTAAAGACCCTGGTAACTCCTGCAGCTGGGGGGACAGAGGATAACTTGTTTTCCAAGGAATCTGTGGTCCCCTAAACCTGGATTTGCTTTCTTGGGGCAGCACAGGCTTGGGGGAAGGCGCCAGCTTTGCTCTGCCCTCGGCTCCGAGGGATTTGCCAGCCTTTAGTGCCAAGCTCCCTGCACTGGAGGAAAGCGTTCCTCCCCCGTTTGCAGGAAAGCAGCGTTAGATAAGGCAGGGTCATCCTGTGCTTGTGCCAGCCTGAGCGTTTGGGGGAAACTTCAGGTTTGTTGGGAAATGTTGAGAGCTGCTGTCCTGGGGTTGTGCAATCGCTGAGTGTGTGTGTGTGTGTGATCCCTGAAACACCAGCAGAGCTCCTGCTCCCTCCTCACAACGCTGCAAGTGCTGACAAGGCTGGGTTGCAAAATGCGGTGCAAAATCTGAGCTTCGTTTGGATGAGAATCCTTGGCTTCTGGAGGCTTTTTCATGCTGGTCTGGCCTTTCCTGAATCCACTTCCTGATAATGCCGAGAAGTGGGGATGTGACTTCTTTGTCATGTGGGGTTTTTGTGTGATGAGTGAAGCTGACAATACTGAGGAGTTTGTTTTCTATTTTGGGGTTCTTTTTGTGATTTTACTGCCCAGAGAGCTGGGATGGTGGAAGGTGTCCCGGCTCAGGGCAGGGGGCTGGGATGGGATTTAAGGTCCCTCCCAACCCAAACCACTCTGTGATTCCATAACAGGTTCTGGTGGAACCCAGCCCCTCGCTGAGCCTTCCCCGCGCCCGCGGTGCCCATCCCGGCCCTGCTCCCTGCCCGCCCATGGGATGCTCTGGGGATGCTCGGTGCCGTCCCGGTGGGTCAGGAGCCCTGTGCCAGCCCCGGAGTTGTTCCAGCACGCCCCGGGCTCGGCGAGGCTCGGTCCCCTCATTCCTGGCCTTTGTGTGCAGTTTGGGAGCGACCCGGGCCCGTCCCTGCCCGGCGTGCAGGAACACGCCGCTGCTGCTGCTGCCGCTGCCTTATCGGAGCGGCAATTCCAGCGGGGCCGGGACCCGCCCTGGGAACGCTCCCCTCCTCAGCCCGCTCGGCGCGGCGCTGCCCCGACTTGTTGGGGATGCTCTGGAGGCCTCTGCGAGCTCTCCCTGCCCGCCAGTGCCGCTCCGATCCAAAGCAAACAGCTCCAGCCCCGAGCGGAGCTCGCTGGGGTCGGTGCTGCCGCGTCCCGGTGCCTGCAGAGCTGGGGCCATCCCGCAAATATTTGTGTGCAGGGGCCCCGCTTTGGTTTTGTGTTAAAATAACACCCACAGCCTTTCCTACGGGGTTTAGAGAGATGGTTTTTGGTTTGGGGCTTCATTCCTCTGCCAAGGGAGCACTGGCTGAGTTCGGGGACGTGCACAGGGCGGCTGCTGGCTCCGGCTCCAGCCTTCCCCCCTGCCCTGCCCGGTGCGGGATGAGAGCTCCGGGGCACGGGAACAACGCCGACCTCGGGAGCTCTGACCACACCTTGGGGAACAAGGAATTGAGGGCTGCGAGGTGCTCTAAGTGCTGGGCTGTGCTCAGCCGAGCCGAGGCCGTGCAGCAGCTGCTGAGCTCAGATTTTCCCTGCATTATTTACTGAGCAGTGCGCGCTCCCCGGCTCTCCTGGCGGAGGTGCCATCTCGGCTCCCGATTTTTGATGATGACAATTATAGCGAGATGGAGGAGGAGGAGAGGCAGCTCAATTTTGATTTGGATCCCTCTGCCTCTTTAAAAATTGAAGATTTCTAACTCTCAGCAAAATCCCTGCCACAGGAGACCTTGTTTTACATTCTGCCTTTTTGCAGACCTGATGTGGAGGGGCTTTCTGCAGCATCCCAGTCTGGCATTGTTCTGGAAATGATTGAGTGAGGAGGCGTTTGGTTGCCTTCCCTGATGTTATCTGGTATTTTCATGTTCTGAGAGGGCATTTTTGGATGTGTAAGAAACCGGTGTTAAATATAAACATAGATGCTACTTTAGGGAATCTGTCTCATTCAGCCAAGACTGAAAGCTGTTTCACAGCTAGAAAGTAATTTTTTTCTTTGTTGTTGACTTCAGTTCATGAGCAGTGGAAAAGTCTGCACTGACTGCTCTGGAGATGAGCGATTTATCTTCACTTGGGATGGGCAGAAGGTGATTTTGCAGATGTTGTAGGTGTTCCCAGAAAAATCCCAACCAAGACCCAGTCCCCCGGAGCTGAGAGAAACGCAGAACTCTTCCTTTGCCCCCGCAGAGCCAAACCAGAGCACGCAGGGCTGGGAAACGGTTCCAACACAACCTCTGTGCTGTGGCTGCGAGGGGTCGGAGTTGGGTGATCCTTTGGGCTCCTTCCAGCCCAAACCATTCTAGGACTCCATTCTGTGACTGCATTCCTGACCCCGGGGCTGTGGGAGGCTCTGGTGACAGGATAGGGACAAGTTATCCCCAGTCTGTGGGTGCAGAGCTTCATCCATGTCCTTTAGACATCGATGATCCCAAAGGCAGCACAGGGGGTGATTGAAGGCAGCCTGGGAGTCTGGTTTTCCTCCTGAGTTCCTGGGAATAGTTTAAGGGGTTCACACTCATTTGTATTTTAAAGCTTCTTACTGAGAAGTGCAAGACCAGCGGCTACGTCTTCAGCTGCCGTAAATCTGTCTGGCTGCATGCAGATAAACTGATTTACGCCAGCCGAAGATGTGGCCCTGGATGGAAGAGATGGAAGCAGGTGGATGTAATTTCTCTAAATTTCCACTCAAGCTGCACCCGCCTGGAGCAGCAGGAATTGAACAGCACTTTCCCTAAGAGTAAAAAAGTTATTAACTCCATATTTGTGTTAGTGCTTCACTGCCCTCCCTCGTCTCCATCATCACACGTAGCCATGGGCTGTCTCTGGCAATGATTCTGTCTCCCCAATAAAATTAAAAATCACTTTTGTTTCATATCTTTTTAATCAGACGTGTCCTTTTTAATAAAGGGCTCTGCTCTTTAAGGGGTGATGCGCTGATGAGCAGCAGGCTCCGAGGTTATTGCATTTCCCTGCTTTGAATTTCTCCTTCTGCATTTCAGCTGTAAAATTAAAGCAAAGTCAAGCTCCCCAAAGCCTCTGCCATGCAGCACGAGCACAGTTTCCCCCAGCTCAGGGGTGAGATCGATGCCCAGTGACAGTGGACGTGTGGCCATTGTACACTGGGGCGTAAGAACAGATTTTATTCCTGAATGTCCAATGCAGGAAAGAGGAGAGGCACAGTAAAAAAGACAAAGGTGGAACTCCAGGAATTTGCTGAGTGTTAATTTTGTTCAAATAATTTATGCAGATTTCCTGAATTGTTCCAAGCTTGAAGAATCAAACAAACCCAAAATGCCTCTCTCTGTTCAGCTGCTTGTATTGATTCATTTATTCCTGGGACTGTTTCAAACACAGACCTGTAATAACTTTAGGAGCCAGATTTTTTTTTTTCCCAAAGTGAACAAGCAAGATAATTAAACCTGAGGAATCCAGGAGGCTTTGGAAGCAGCAGGTTTGTGTCCTGCCCCACAGTGTGTGTAATTTGGATTTCCGGAGGATGACACTTCCAGGTGGTCGGCGTCGCCCACCTGGAGGGGACATCCTGGAGCCCCTAGGTGCTCTGGGTGGGGCTGGGCTGGTGCGGGGTGCTCAGCAGATGCTGTGAGGTGCTTGAACCCTTCCCAAATGGAGCTCTGTGCCCCCCTGCTCCCCCAGCCCCGAGAGGGATCAAACCTCCCTTCAATTCCGGCAGGAGCTGCAGCTCCGCTGCTCCCGCGCTGCGGTTTTGGGGTTTTCCAGCACGGAAAGTGTAACTGGGGGCTATGTTTTCAGGGATGGCAGAGCAAAGGCAACACAGTTGCAGGATTTTTGCATATTTCTGATCCCGAGGCTCTCCCGGGCCGGGTGGTTGCTGCACAAGTCAGAACAGCACCAGGCTCTGCCCTGCCCGGATCCACCCCGGGAGCTGCGGGGCTGGGCTGGGGCTGCGGGGACTCTGGGGCTCGGCAGCTTCTGCCTCCCTCCCGCTGCAGAACGTCCTCACAGGGCTCTCGAGCTCCAGGTGTGCAGCAGGGGAGCTTCAAAGCAGAAAATAACCAAAAATAACCATCAGTGACTTCAACAGATCGTCTTTGGCTGATCAGCCTCCTCTGGCAAGTTTCCCACAGAACCTGATCCTGGCAGCAACGCCTGAGTTAACTGAGAAAGATCGGCTGCAGCCACTGCTGACCTGTGGCACACTGGAGGATTTTGCCTCCAAATGTCCATCCTGTACTCAAACCTTAGATCTGAAAAGTTCTTCCCAGTCAGAGCAGCCCAGGCTTTGCAGCTCTCACCCCCCGCCCTTCGCTGCCGGCACAGAAATGGGTGCATTAATCACTGCATGAGCTGAGCACCGGGCTCTGATGGGCCAAAATGCAGCACAGAAAGATGGGAGAGGCTCCTGCAGGGCTTAAACTCACCAGTGTGTAAATGATTGTGAACCAACGCTTGCACTTACAGAGCTCTGAACAAAAACGTTGTCGTTTTCAAAGGACGGGGGTGCCGGCTCTGCAGGGCACCATGGGCAGCGTCCTTGTCCAGCTGGCAGCTCTGCTGTCCCGTCTGAGCCTCACGGACTGGGCTGTGGCAGAAGGTGCTGCCGAGTCCAGCAGCTCTCCCTGGAGTGCAGCAGTGGCAGAGCTGGGCACTGAACACTCATTTGAGCACTCCTGGGCACAGAACTTTGCCAGATCCTCCCTCCAGCCCAGAGCCACCTCCCCTGCAGGGTCCCTGCTGGGGATACAATTTGTCTTTACCGCGGACCGGGGCAAGTGAACAGGAATTGAAGTGAACATTACATTTCTGTGCGAGTTTAAGATATTGTGGGCATTTGTTTTCTGGATCAGCCCATGGGCTCTCTGTTGTGGCTTTTCGTGCTCTTCCTGCCGCTGCTTTCCTGCGCTGGAGCCGTGAGTGGAGTCCAGGTGTGTGAGGTTCACTGGTTGGGGTTCAGAAATTCCTACCCTGGGGTGGAGGGGGAGGGAAGAAGGAGGAGAAAAGAAAGAAGAGAAATGAGAAAAGCGAGCAGGCTCCACCACCTGCCATGTAGTGATGGGGTCGGGAGATAAGGCTGTTTCAAGGCGCATTCCAGACGCACGGGTCCTGCCTGGACACGGCGCGGAGCAAAAGGGAGACTTAAAACATCAGGCGGCTGCTCCTCCCCTGTCAGGTGTGCGCAGGGGCCAGCCAGCCCTGAGAAAACCTCGCTCCTCTCGATGCTTTCCTGCAGCTCCGATCCACAGCCCCTCTGAGTGCACAGGCACCCCCAGCCCCGCTGCTCAGGCTGATCCCTGTTCCGGGGGTTAAATCCGGAGCCAATCCAAACAGAGCAGCAACCGCAGGAGCTGCTGGAAAATGCCCCCTGCCCTTCAGCCAGAAACTGCAAACAACTGTACGGCTCTGCCTGGAAAAGGAGAGATTCCCTGCGGGAGGGATCGGAGCAGGGCTGGGCTTTAATGCTGCACCCCCTGCAGCAGCTGTGGAAATGCTGATCCTGGTGTGTGTGAGGTTCCAGGTGTGTGTGGTTGAGGGTCCAGGTCTGTGGGTGAGGGTGCTGGTGTGTGGGTGAGGTTCCAGGTGTGGGTGAGGTTCCAGGTGTGTGTGTGTGTGAGGTTCCAGGTCTGTGGGTGAGGTTCCAGGTGTGTGGGTGAGGTTCCAGGTCTGTGGGTGAGGTTCCAGGTGTGTGTGTGTGTGTGTGAGGTTCCAGGTCTGTGGGTGAGGTTCCAGGTCTGTGGGTGAGGTTCCTGGTGTCCAGCTGAGGAGTTTGGAGCATGGGAAGAACAGCAGGACGAGCCTCCATGCGCTCACCTCGCTGGAATCACTCTCCCCCACATCGCCGTTTTGCTCAAGGGTTCTGAGCCCAAGGGAGACAAGAATGAGACCTTTATATCTTTTTTTTTTCGAGGTTTTTTGGCACTGTGAACGTCCCTCCCGGGGGTGTGCAGAGTGGGGCTGGAGAGCTGTGAGGTCACCGGGATTTGCCCCAGTGCAAACCGAAGGGAGAACAATGGGTGATTGTGCCGGCACCTCCGAGTGGGATCAGGCAGGAAAGATGGGCTGTGGAGCTCCTCAATCCCAGCCTCTCTTGTCAGGCTATTTCTAGGCAAATTTCCTCTCTGTTGCACTGTAAAAATGAAGTGTCAGACACCGGGCTTGGATGCAAATGGGAACATAACTCTGTGAGATGGAAGTTTTATCTGGAATTGGAAATTTTTTAGGGGAGTGGTTTCTTTTGGAAAGGCGGCTATTTTTAGAAAGTAGGAGATGGATGCTCCTGTCTGAAGGGCCCAGCTCCTGCTTGTCTTCAAATGAGGAGAAAAACCCCTTCCTTTTCTATTAAAAAAGACAGACAAGCAGTGCTTATTCCAGAAGTACTTTGCCTCTGCGCATCCCTCCACCAGAAGCTGGAATTCCCTCCCAAATTGTCTTTTGTCTCTCGTTCCCTCTCTCCCATTCCGTATTGCAGCAGATTTGGCCAACAGTGGGGATGTTGGAATTTTATTAGAAAGGAATGTGAAATTCAAATTAATGTCAAAATGGAAAACGTGGCTATAAATATTTGAAAAGACCTGAGCTGAGAGAGGTTCCTTCCCCTTTGGGTCAAAGGCAGTGTTGGTGTACAAAGGTTTCTTGGCACTTTGGAGCAGACATTTAAAACCGCCTTTAAAATATATATTCAAATCAATTCCAAGTGGGCTAAAGCCAACAGAAAGGTTAAAATATCTTTTTTAGTCACTTTCCAAATTTTAGTTTCCTTATCTTAATGCTCTGTGGAGCTTTCTGCTCATTCAGTCCATTTGTATTCAACTCGGGAAGTTTCCTGATAATTACTCAGCCCCATCTAATTCCCCAGGGTCCCAAAATGCAAAACAATTCTTCACAAGACAGAGATTGCTTCTTACAAGCTTTAACAGGAGGAGGGGGAAAAAGAAAAGGCATTAAAATGATGTGATCTGAGGTAGAGTTTCAGTATGAACCATTTCCTACAAGAATCCATTTAGCAGAGAGTGCTCAGGTGTTGCAGGCTTGCCTCAGAGAGGCTGGGAGCCCGTCCTTACTCCTGCCAAAGCCAAACCACCCTGGGCAGCAGCAGGGCAGGGCCGTGGAGGGTGAACATGGACGTTTTTCCCTGAATTGAACATAACCCTGGCAGACTGTTCTAAAGGAGCCGTTTCCTGCTGTGGATGGGAAGCAGCTCCAGCCCAGTGGGTGTCGGGGAGAGGCGCTGGAGCTTTATCCCTGTGCTCACCTTTCCCTCAGGTGTTGGTCCCTGCGGCAGGAACTGCACCCAGGGCGAGTGCTGATGTTCAGCTCCTGCTGCTGACCCTCTGCAGTTCCCTTTGGTTCCATTGCTTTAACAAAAGGGTAAAAGGATTTTCCAAGGGCAAAGCTCCGGTGAAGGGAGGGAGAGCTGGTGCTGTGCTGATGCCAGGGCAGCAGCAGGAGGTGGGAAGGGAGAGGACATTTCCCAAGAATTTGGAGCCTGGGCTGCATGTCCCTGAGCCTGTCCTGAGGGCTGTGAGGGGCAGCCTGCCCTGCACCTCCCTCATGGGGAACAGGGCTCATCTCCAGCTCCTTCTGTCCTCCAGGACTGGGGGAACCTTCATTTGTCACTGCAGAAAGGAGTCTCAATATTTTATGAAAAAAGCATTTTACCACAGGACTTTGGTGAATATCAGCATAATTTCGCCGTGATTTAACGGAACCTTTCATTGACTTTTTAAATTATGCCTCTCCATCACCTACCCTGTGGGTTTCCTTGCTTTTCATCTTGCAAATCCCATTACTTATTAATTTCCCCATAATACATAATAGAGGCAGAAAAGCATATAGCATCCCATTCAGCAGTGATTTACAAGTCTCTTAGTTCTGAAGCAACACAAGAAAGAGCAGACATTTTATGAGTTTCCTCTGTGTGTTTTCTGTAGAAAAAAGTGTATAAAGCCCTGGATACCAACCTGGGGCTTCTTTGGCCATGATCTCATCCCCCAGCTCTTGCAGTTCTGCAGAACATGCAATCTGGAGGAGATCACAGCAGCACAGTCAGGGCAGAATTAGCAAGGAGATGGTGAGCAAGATTTACCTCATCCTCATTATGATAATGGATGTAATATCCATGGAAATGCTGATGGGCTTTGCTCAGAGAGGAAGAACTGCAGGCAAAGAGCAAACACACAAACCAGCATTATTTGCCCACATTCCCAATCGGGGTTTTGCTGGCACGTTCATCTTTCTACAGGGGGCCCAGGAGGAACTTTGATTCCCTTGGTGTTGGGAGAAAATGACTTGCACATACCATGAATCAGAGGGGCTCATTTCGGAATGTAGAAACTATTACTCATCCTGCTCTGGCATGAATGAGCATCTGGCAGCATATTCTAAAATTCTGTGAAGACAACAGGAGGCAAAAGGGGAAAAAAATCGAGCTGGAGTGCACCTCTTGTCAGCTCAGCAGGCAGCAGATGAGAACGGGAAGGAGGCAGCACAAAGACAGATCTGCTGAACGGAGCCTTTATGTGCTCTCTGCTCCATCCATCCCCTCCTTCCAGCTTTATTTGAGAGCAGCCTGGGGATCCCAGAGAACACACGGAGACAGATTCACCCAGTTCACTGCTCTGGGTCAGCCTGGGACGCCGTGCTCAGGGGGTTCCAGGCTGCAGCAGCCCGAGGGGCAGCGCTCGGTGCTCTGGGCCCAGGGGGATGAAGCTGGGGCAGTCCCGAGGTTTGTCAGATTTGCTCGTGAGGGCTTAGACCCCCGTGGTACCCGTGGGGTGTCCCGTGTTCCCAGGGATGGCACAGGGCAGCACACAGCAGGGCAGGGAAGTGCTTGCGACCATTTTTTGAGGGAAACCCCAAATGTGAGTCAGTAGCTGATCCCACAGGGAGCAGTTTCTCACAGCAGAGGGGCTGTGGAGCTCTGGGGAGATAAAGGCTCATTTCATCTTTTTGGGATGGTGTTCCCTGACCCTTCACAGGAGCTGCGGTGTCTCTGCTTCCTCAGCCACGAACGGAGCTGGGCCTGGGCCTGGGGCTGGGCACACCATGGCACACTGCGCCTTTGGCAAGCGAAAATCCCAAATCCTTGTGAGCAGGAATGGCAGCCGAGGCTCCAGGGGGAGCCAGGGCACTGTCCCCACTTGTCCTGCCGCAGTCTGTCCTTCTGCCCCTTGCCCGAGCGCCCGTAGGTGCCACGGAGCTGCTGTGGGGTGTCCGAGCAGTCCCGGGGTGTCTGAGGCTCTCCGGGCTGTCCGAGGCTCCCCAGGTCCCTGTGCCGAGCGGGGCTGGGACCGTGGCAGCCCCGTGTGTGGTGTTCCCCCCTGGGCAGCAGCAGCGGGGCTGGCAGGGCCCGTGCCCTGGAATGTTCCGGGCTGCCGGGGCCTGTCCGCGCCGCAGGAATCCGTGCAGGCCGGGGCATGCTGGCGCTCGGCCCCCTCCGGGCGCAGGCAGCTGCTGGTGCTGCGCTCAGGGTTTAATGTGACATTTCTTTCATTATTATTATTTCTTGCTGGCCTTCTTTCCTCCCTGCTGTGGGGGTTGGGGTTTTTTTTTTAAATTTTTTTTCCCCTGCTGCTTTCCTACAGCCACGGGCCTGTGCCAGGCTCCCCAGGACAGGCGCTCCTGCATTATCAGAGCTCACTGCCAGAACAACGCCATTGTTGTGTTTTCCTTCGTTCCCTCAGCGTGGCAAAACCTCCTTTTCCAGGGGAGTTGTTTCCTCCCGTTCTCTTCCCCCAGGTATTCTGTGGAATTGATTTCTCCTCTTCTTTTACAGATGAGATATTCCAGGAACAATCGAACTCATACTGCTTCTGTCAAACTTGATCTAGGATACATTAATCTGGAATAGAGCAGGGAAACAGATCCAGAAAACCTGAACTGCCTTTTTGATCGGGGGGCTAATAAAGCAGGAGATGATGACAGGCTGCTGAAATTCAAACAACCGAGAACAGGAAAGATATTTTATTCAATAGTTGCGATAAAACTTCATGTTCCAGAGATTTCATGGAGCACCATCAAACAGAAGGGAGTCTGATTTTCCTAAGTGAATGGACAGGTCTGGGGGTGGTTTTTAGGTTGTGTCTGAACTTATCAGAGGCATTTGAACACTTCCTTTCCTAAAGCCAGATGTGAAGTCAGGGAAAGTGCGACTCCTCAACCAGCAGGCAGGGCTGGGGCATCTCCGCTCCTCCTCACGGAGCCAGAGCTGCTCCGAGGGCTCCGCGGGACCAGGTGAGGTGTCTGCCTCCTCCCAGGAGATGAACCACACCTTGCAAGTGCTGATTCCCCTCTCTTATCTCGCAGAGCAGCCTAAGGTGCCTAGTTCAGAGCCAGACGTTTACACAGATGAATCACACCCCCAAGGCCATGGAGAAAATAATGGAAACCTGCAAGCCTAGGCCCAAATCTCTCGAGTCATCTTGAATAATTCTGTTATTTTACTGGATAGAATGATCCAATGTCTTTAAATTGCTTCATGCTTTACTGGTAGAAAATGAAGATAAATTCTCTCCCACTTTATTTTTTCCTGAGACAGCACAGGCAGTGGTGTTCCTTTCAGGATATGCCTTCCTTAGATGTCCTCCTTTTCCTAAACAACCACAGAATTCACCTCTGTGTGCGGCCTCCTGAGCTCCTCCTGCCTTCCTCTGAGCAGGAATCTCAGAGATTACTGGATCAGAGGCGCTTTTGAACCATCTGTGCTTCATTCAGCGTTTCCAAGGGTGTTGATGTTTCCCAAGCCCTCAGTGGCTTCTTCAGATTCTCCTGTCCTTTGAAAGGCTCGTGCTCGAGTGGGAAATCCTTCCCCAGAGCACTCTCCTCCTGTGTGATAGAGGGATGGGGGTAATGCCATGACAGAGAAAGCTTCACTCTCGCAGCGGGTCAGCCTCGGGGTGGTATCCCCTGGGAATTAAATCCCCAGTGCTGGACGTCCCCTGGCACAGCCCTTCTTCAGAGCAATCCGTAGTGGAGTCACTCAGAACCAGGGAAAGGAGGTAGAAAGTGAGAGGATGGAAAATGTGAGTTTGGAGTGGGTCGGGATTGGTGCAGCCCTCCCCGTTTCTCTCTGGGTGTTTCTTTGCCTGCTCCCTGTAGCTGAATCACCCTGGAAGCGTCTCCTGATCTCTGCAAGCAGGGCTCATCTAGTTTTTTTAGTGGAGTATTTCGCACACAAAGTCCAGCTCTGATTGAGTGCTGTGCTGGCAGCCGTAGCAATAAATTCCCAGCACCACAAGCAGGACGTGTTTTCTTACGCATCCCCCTTGCAGAAAGGCATAAACTGAATTCTGACTTCAAAGGAGACATCTTTGTTCAAACTGTAATGCTCAGAAATGTTCTGCAGTCAATTACTTGCAATTAGAATGAAAAGAGAAACCCCCTTCCCCAAACCGCCTGTAATTACAAACGATCCTTTCATGAAGTATAAATCCAGTCATTAACGAGTTTCAAAACTTTTAATTCAGTGGGCAATTAAAAAGAAGAATGCTGGGTGTTGAGACAGAGAATGATGCCGTGGAGCGCTTGGGGTCTGGAGGTGTCAATGGAACTTTGAGCAGGAAGAGTTTCCTATTGATCCCGGCGGTTTTAGGAGGCAATTCCTCAGCTGGGATCGTGACCAGCCCTTAACGATCTCTGCTGAGCCACCGGGGTGGAGAGGGGCAAACCGAGGGTCAGCCTGGGCCTGGCAGCCCCAGATCCCCAAATCCCCTCCCCAGAGAGCCGCTGGGCTGAGCTGGGCCCTGGTTTGGGGCTCAGGGCAGGGAAATCAGGGCTTGAGGGGAGGGAGGTGCTGCCAGAGCCTTCCCCGGTGGAGGTTTAGAGAACAATCCTGAGTTAGTGGACAGGGGCGTTCCAAGCACAACATCCCCGTGGTGCCATCAGGCAATCCAGTCCTTGCCCTCTCCCCAGCAAGGGCACAACAGCCTCCGAGGGGTGCCTGACATCCAGGCTCCTGTTCCCACAGGAAAAGGGACTCAGCAGCTCCTCAGTCCTTTTTGGGGTCCTGTGCCATTGTCCAAGGGGGTGATGGATGCCAGGCCTGGAAAAATGCTTGACTGAAAAGAGGGAAGACCAAGCTCTGTGGAGTTTGCATTTTAACCCCCCACGGAAACTCTTAACTCTGCTTTTTATTTGGTTCAGTCACTGATCAAGCCTGATAAGCCAGACTCGGGGATACTCAGGTGTGTGGCCAGGAAGGAGGAGCTGTAATTTTTCTCCCCTGACATCATGCTGCCGCACTTTTCTGCAGGCACAGCAATAAAAACATACTGTTCTTTTATTTGCCATTTCAGTGTCATTCAAGGTTTTATTTTTAGACGCTCTTTCAACCAGAAAGAGCCACGCAGAGTTCCCTCAGTGGGAACTGCCTGTGTTTCCCAGAGCAGGGAATCTCGGTGTGCCTCCAACATGCCCAGGGTGTCACCCATGTCCAGTTGTGAGGACAGCACTGGAATCTCCTGGAATTTGATTGTCAGGGGTGTTGGACTATCCAGGTTTCCACTGGAGCTGCCCATTCCCAGAGTATCTGAGCTTTGGGACACCCTCCTTTCCCTGCCAGAGCGCTCACTGTTGGTTAGAGTCAGGATTTCTGGTGCCTCCTGACTGTCCTGGGGAAAAGTTCCCTTCAGGAGATTGGCTCTGATTTGGAGGAAGGTGCCCCAGTGGGGCTTTGTTCGAGGAGCACGCGGAAAGCCCGGGATCCTGTGTCAAATCTCTTTCTTTTCCCCGTTTCCCTATTTGGCAATGCAGGTTTCCCAGGTTTGCTGCCTTTCCGCCCTCCCCCTTCCCCAGCCCAGGTAACCGCACATTTTGATGGAGGTTTAATCGCCTTCCTTCCTTCCTTTGCAGTCCCAGCTCCTCCCTTGCCCCGGGCGCTCTGTCAGCTCAAACGCATCACAAATCAGCCTGACAGGGGCGATCTCCCCTTGAGCAACTGCGCTGCGAGTTCGCTGCTGCTGATCCTCAGATACCAAGGGTGGGGTGCGTTTTCCACACAAAACCCAGTGGCAGCTAAATGGAAGTAAATTTCCATTCCCATTCCCTTGGTTTCCCAGCCGGGCTGTCAGCTGAGCGGCTCCACAGCCCTGGGAGGACGCACAGGGTGCTGGATGCAGCCAGGTCAGGGCTGCAGGGACACTCCTGGTGCGGGGTTTGTCACCTTCCCAGGCGTCTTCTGGGACGTTGAGCTGAAGAACTTGGGCTACTTCAAACAGTTGAACAGACCAGCCATTACTTGTGATGCCCAAATGGAGTCTGAGAGCAATTCCACTTCAAGAAGGTGGAAAAATTGTCTAAGAGAACAACCTAGGAAGTCGTGTAATTTTCTTTTTTACTGTTTTCTGCATGTTAGAAGCGTGGAGAAGTCACACACGTGCTGCTGAGTCTTGCCAGGAGCACAAACCAGGGCAGCTCTCTGGTTCTGTTGGACCTGGAGTAGCAGCTGTGCTGACCGGGGACAAAGGGCTCTGTTCAGGAAAAACCCCACATCTCCCTGACTTTTATAGGTACAGTATGATGATTATTGAAGAGGGAAAGCTGAAAACTGGCCCTAGCTTGTGCTGCTTTTCCAGGACTGCTCGGGCTGGTGGGAGGAGGCAGCTCCTGGATTCTCATGGGAACAGAGCAGACACCCCATGAAAATGTGAGCGTCAACTTCCCATCCTTCAAAGCCTGGCTTTTCCCCTGGGGTTGGTGGGAGTCTGCAGATCTCTCTGCTGGCTCGGCCGCAGTCAGAGAAACTGATCCGGTGTTTGGGAACACAGACACGGCTTGTGTTTCGAGACAGGGTTTGTTTTTCAAAACATTTCACCAGCAATGCATGGCTTCAGAGGAAATCGCTCCTGTCAGTAGCAACAAAAGAGTTCAGAGACAGAAACAAGCGAGGGAGAGACAGAAAGGGAGAGGAGGCCACTCTTGATCAGCCTCTGGTGCTAAAGAGCTCGGTGTCGGTGTCTGAACGGGGAACAGCCCAGGCGGGCGTTGCAGATCCCGCTCTGATTCCGTGACCTGGGGAGGGAGTGCGGAACCGCTGCCACTCGGGGCCGTGGGGATGCTCCCAGGAGCTGCACTCAGCCAGCAGCTGAGCGCTCAGCACCTTTGATTTATTAGTTTTATAAAATGCAGAGGCTTTAATGTTCAGCGCTCGGAGCACACTGTAATTTTAGCTGCATTATTACAGTTGTTGACCAATGTAGGAATTATCTTCAAAGGCTTGGGGTTCCTCTGAGCAAGCATTCCCATTCCAAAGAGCAAGGCAAAGGAATCCAGGAGGGTCTGTTCTTTCAAGGAAAGACGTGTCACAGGTCGCATGTGCAGGAATGTTCTGGAAACATGCTCAGCAGAAGCCCTGGAGAAAGCACAGGGGTTATTTGCTTGCTCAGAGCTGTGATCACTCACAACTCATCATTTTCATGTTGGAAATGAGTTGTGAGCCTCAAACTCCTGGGGTGGAAGCTGCTGGAAGAGCTTCTACCACTGGAGCTTTGCTAAATTCCCTGGGCTGAGCTTGCAGCCCAGTGCGGGGCTCTGTCCGAGGCAGCACGAAGACATTGGTGCTCCTTGTCCCTGCCTGGCCTCTCCCCCAGCACACTTCGCCTCCAGGAAGTGTCACAAGGAAAGCTCTTCCCACCAGAATTACAGGCACTTAAACTCATTTCTGGAAACTGTCTGGGCACAGCCTCCTGCAGAAATGAGATGGCACAGAACTGATTAAATAATATTTATGCAAATACAGAAGTTGTCAGGGCGTTGTTTTCTGAGGCTTCAAGATCCAGCTTGTCGGAGGCTCCTGGCGCAGGGTCAGGTTCCTGAGCTCAGCGGAGCCTGCAGGAGCTGGATTTGGGGTGGGCAGGTGCCAGAGCCCTGCAGAAACCCTTCCTCGTGCAGCTTCTTCCACCTCAGCCATCCCTGGGGCCTCCAGGCTCCCTCTGCCCCTCCTGTGCCGCTGTCCCTGGCAGTGCCCTGCTGGCACCGTCACCCCTCCCCTCACCCGCCCGTTCTGGGGAGTCCGGGGAGCTCGGACCCTGAGGAGCAGCTGCCCTGCTCTGGTGTCACAGCAGTCTGGTCCATCCCATGCTCAGGTTCCGTTTCTGGGGGAATACTGGCATTGCTGGAGCTGGGATAACCAGGGAATTCCAGGTGTTTGCAGGAGCCCTGGGATGCAGAGATTCCTGCAGAGAGGGATTCGGAGGCTTTTACATAAATGGGACAATACTGGGAACAGCTTCCAGAGATGTCACAGTGAATTGCTGACCAGCTGAAGGATGCTGGGTTGAATCTCAGCAGAAATAGTGACAAATGCTGCCAGGACACCTCTGTCCCAGCCCCGTGCGTGTCCCCAGTCCGCGCTCTTTCCTCGGGGGCACTCTGGAGCTGCGGGCAGGTGACTCCCAGTTCACCAACAGCGGGAGGGCCACGGGTGCCGTTACTCATCGGAGGAAATGTTTGTGCAACTGCTCAGAGCTGAGCATGTACTTGCCTGTGTGTTTGTGGTGCTTTGTGTGGGTGTTCCGTTCAGCACAAGCCCCTTTGGGCTCCAGGAGAGGCTTGGGAGGCGCTGGGGCTCGTGGGGGCTGCTGGAATCCCCTCCAACCTTCGCTCGGACAAATATTTGCAGATCCTTTCCTGCAGCGTTTCCCCGGTCCTGATCTGAGCTTCATTAGCTCAGCAGATTCATTTCTCTGCTCCAGCACCTCGCTGGCCAGCTGGAACCACGGGAGACTTCCGTGTGGTGTTTCCCAGGGACCCTGGGGAAAGTCAGGCACCGGCTGATAAGGCACAGAGAGTGTAAAACTGCCCTGGTGGTGTCTGTGCTGATGAGCCCCTCACAGGGGGTGACTTCTCCTGGTGCTGCTGCCAAGAGCACTTTGGCTCCTTTTGAAACGCAGTTGGAATTTACAGGGCTGAGTCAGCCTCTGTAGGTTTATATGGATTTTATTTTACATCTGAACCCTGTAAGCCCATGTAGCAGCACAGGAGTGGGATTGATCTGCTCAATCTTTGCATGTCTTTACTGCTCTGAGTAGCACTTCCGTGATGCCAGGAGAATTCCATCACACAATTATCTATGAAGTGAAAAATGTGCATTTCAGGTGAATATTTGAATTAGTTTAGAGCTGGATGAAGCAGAAGAGTGGAGCGTTGTTTTTTCAGGAATCATTACGGTTTTGGCTAGTAGTGGAAACGGGAATGAATTCCAGAATGTGCCTCCTGTGTTATTTTGTGCAGTTTGAACTCCTCAGCAGGAATCAGAGTTCAGGATTGAGCAGGGATGGTGCTGAATCTGCCTGGATTTGAATCTCCCCTTGTCTCTTCCCACTAAACCCTGGGTTCAGGTTTAGGCTTCCGGCTCTGGCCCCTGTCTGCCTCCCAGAGCCCTTTCATCTCCTGCAATCGGGAGCCCCATCGCTCCGGGGGCTTTCATTAAGCGAAATGAAAGGCGATGATTTCCATAAATAGAAGAACTTCCAAGAGCAGCCCCGGGCCGCAGCGCGGCCACCCACCCCGCGGTGCCCGAGACCCCGCCCGGCACAGCCCGGTCCCTGCAGCCGGGAGCGATGGGGGACCCGGGCTGTGACCGCGGGGATGGTGCTGGTGGGGTTTGGGAGCGCTCGGAGCCCTGCCGGGGTCAGGGAGCTCTGCCGGGGTCAGGGAACCCTGCCGGGGTGAAGGAGCAGCGGGGATGGCGCTGATGGGATTTGGGAGCGCTCGGAGCCCTGCCGGGGTGAGGGACCAGCAGGGATGGGGAGCGCTGTGATCCCCCCCAGCCAGCACTGGAGCGTTCCCAGCCCCGCTGCGAGGCTCGGGCTCGGATGCTGGGTGCAGACAGACCCCTAGTGGAGCGCCGGCAGCTCCCCGAGCCGCGCTCCCTCGCGTTCCCATTCGGTTATTTGTTTATTTGGAGGAAGGGAAAGCCGGATCCCAGCGCCGATCCTTATCTACCTGCAGCTCTCCTTTGGTCCTGGCTCGCCTCGAGCTCTTCTGCAGCTTTAGCGTGGGAACACAGCGCCGGAATTCGGGGATATTTTCATAGGAACAGAGATTCCCCTTCTGGAAATCTGATGTAACCCAGCACCGCCACTGAAATCCAGTTGTGCAATCTCCCAACTTCATCTGTGCTGAGGAAAGAGGTTAAAAATTGCTTAAAACAGAGAGGAATGGGAGACAGCAGAGCTGAGAGATAATTCCAGAGGGAGGGCTCACCAGGAACTGGCCGGCAAAAGGCAAAGGGGAAGCTCCTTGTTCTTCCAAGCTGGCAGCTGCTTTGAACAGGGAGACCTCCCAGAGCTGGAGGGATTCATGGGGCTCTCTCAGGCAAAGGGACAAAAGCATTAATAGGATAAATCAGCGATGTGAAATCAGGGCTGCAATTAAAGCATCGTGGCAGCATCAAAATTCTGAACTTGAGACAAAACCAAAGCAGTTGGTAGCACAATTCCAGGACATTTATTTTGTTGCCAGTGGTTATTCCTTTGTGCATTTTTCTTCAGTGAATTGAATCACAACTAATTGTGCAGTAATCACCCAGGCCCCAAGTTCAGATAATGTTGCCTTCCTAATACTTTGCAGAAATGCTGAATCCATTAACTGTCTTCAAATGAGATTATTTTTTTTAATTAGCAGGATCTTAGCAAGCCATTACAGACACCATTCGTGCTGCCACATGGAACTTTCCTGTTTGCTTGACACTGGAAGGGGAAAATGATTTTCAATCAATTCACGTGCTGATAGGGTTTGCAGTTTGCTTTCAAAGCCTGAAAATAAACAGAATTTTCTGTCAGGTGGACAGGCTGCCCTTGCTCAGGTCATCATTTCCTTTCTGGTCTTTTTTGCAGGCACCAAGTTCCCTGCTGGTATCCACTGGATATCTCAGGGAGCTTTAAGTGCAGCAAAACTTTTCCATTGCCTTGGCTTTCCCTTGCCTAAGTGCCAGCGTGGCACCGTTCAGCTGGGCTTCATTTCCTCCTGAAAATCCCCCCATTTCCAGAATTCTTGATGACCCACATCAGCAGTTCCAAATTCTGGGCTCACCCATCAGCCAGCAAAGGGATGTGAGCGCTGCCCTCCCCATCCCTCCCAGGGACAGAGGCTGGAATTTATCTCTATGGCAACCCCAAAGTGCTGGCGAGGTGGCCAAACCCAGGGAACGGGGAGCTGCAGGCAGGGGGGAACCAGTGGATGAGGAATAAACAAAATAATGTGCTGCAGAAGAAGGGATTTATAGGTTATGACATTCCTGAAATATCTTTATTTAATAATGAAAACTTCATTACCCAGCCCTGTGCCAAAGCGTTGCCATGGGCCGGCTGCAGGTCCCTGGGCAGATCTGTCGCGCTGACAGGAGCTGGGAATTGCAGGGCTTGGATGGAGGGGGAGTCACGGCCCCTCTGCCCGGCCGGGGACACGAGGCTGGCGCTGCTGGCACCTCAGCACTGGCAGATCCAAACCGGGCAGCACGGAAGTTTCCGTCTGTCTGAGCACGGGGGATGAATTAAGCGATAAACCCGGAGTGTTTACCATAGTTTTATTATTTTATTAAAAAGTAATTCACCTTTATTACAGCTGAGGCCATTACGCTGCACATCATTAAGGAGGGAATGTGTGGGGAGCCTGGAGCTGACTCTGAGCTCAGCCCTCGGAACAGAGGGGTTTGTTTGTGCCACAGGTGATCCCAGACAGGGCCGAGCAATCCCAGCTGGGCTCCCTCTCCAGCCACTCCAGCCAGTGGTTCAATGGGGGAAGATTCCCCTGGTGATCCAGGCCCGCAGCGTGGCTGCGGAAATCCATTTATTCCTCACTTCCCGTGGCTCTGTGGATCCTCCTGCCCCAGGCAGGTTTGTCTCTGTGTTCTGGGGTCAGAGAGAGCCAAACCCAGCCCGATCCCGGGAGCAGGAGCTGCTCTCCAGGGAGCTCAGGAGAGCCCTGCCAGGCGGGGATCTGGGGCTGTGCAGAACCCCCCGGAGCTGGACAGGCTCCTGTCAGGTCTCCGTGCAGGAAGGGAGGGAAGGGATGATTTAAAAGCAAATCTGTTGGCTCCACGGCTTGGGTACACTCAGGTAAATGAACTTCAGCCAATTTAGTTAAATTAAAACTGTCTGGGTAAAACTGCTCATGTCAATGACTAGAATCAATTCAATATCACTTCTATGTGTTTAATATAAATATTAGTATGTTAAATATGATAATATATTAACTTTGCCCCTATGCAGGCAGTTTCTGAACGTAAAACAAACACTTTTTAATCCACTTTGAGAAGGTCCGGGGCGAGAATTTCAGCTCTGTTAAACCACAGCAGTGGCAGCAAAGCAAATGCCAGGATAATTCTGTGCCTTCCTTCACCTTTATTGAGTTATTCCCATTTCTGACACCCCTGCTTTGGAGCAAATTCAGACATGCACAGTTTGTGCATCCAGGAATGCCCTGCTCAGGCTCCCCAAACCCACAACAACATCCCCACAATGAAATACAAATAAATACATAAAATAAAATCCAAATGCAGAGAAAGGAACAGGCTGCTCCCAGCGTCTGCTTGATCAATGGGCTGTGAAGGGACCGAGGTGATAAACTCACTGTGCTCGGGGCTGATTTTATGCCATGGAATATGTTCCTAGGATTAGTCTATTTAAAAATAATTTTAATCAAACTTTTTAAAATGCAAAGCCGTTCCGCACTACTCATTTTCAATATATGCCTTAAAACAGATGAGGAAGGCAGAACCAGATCCTTATTACCCATGCATAATTTAAACAATATCATCAACCCAGTATTGATCGCTGACTAATGTGCTTATTAATTAATGGATATCTTTGTGTTAAATACATTTTTCCGAGCTGTTCTGGGACCGTTTAATGAGATAAATGGGGAGTTGCAGCACAGCACTTTGTCATGGAATGTACAAGTTTTATCAGGGAGGCCTGGGCAGCCCTGCCTGGGGTGGCTCTGCTGGCAGGAGCCCCATGATGGCCACGTCCCCAAAGGGGAGGTGCAGAGCTGGCCTTGTGTTTCAGGCATCAGCTTCTGCTTAGAAGGAAAAAAATCTCTTTATTTTCTGAATTAACCCGAGGAAGGCTCCTGGTGAGGAGGGGAGCTGGGAAGGGCCTTGCTGTTTGGATCCCAGCCCCAGTTTGCACCAGTCCCACCCTGCCCTGCCCTGGGCTCAGAACTCTCATCTCCTGTGCACAGCAGATCAAATCTGCTTTGCTCCTTCTCCCCTCCCGTGTGCCGAGCACACTCTGGAAGTGCCTGCGTGATTGATGGGTATTCAAAAGGCACCTTTATGAGCCCTATAAATAATCCTGTAAAGGTTTTTCTTTTCTTCTTCTTCCCCCCAGAGGTGCCTCTCAATCAGTTCCCGAGCAGCGGCCCTTGCCACAGCTCTGGGCTGTGCTCTGGGCACGCCTGGCACAGCTCGGTGCCTCCAGGGGCTCCTGGCAAGTGCCACTTGGGCATTTGGCGGGCACTGGTTTGTGTTTTGCTCTCAAAAGCCTCACTTGGCCTTTTCCATCTGTGATTATCGAGGTGTGATTGGGGTGCTTTGTGTTTGAGGGGGAATTCAGGCAAATTCCCCGCTCTGAACCTCGTTAGGAGTTCTAATTAAAGTGAGCAGTGGTTGTGAGCAGCAGGGACGGGTGTGGTGAGTGAGCAGAGCAGAGCCCCGCTCCCGGTACCCGGTACCCGCTCCCGTCCGTGCTGCCCGGCCGACCTCAGCCCCTGGAGCGAGCAGGAACGGTTCCTGGGGCTGTGGGAGGAATTCAGGGATTTCACACCACTGAGGATCGGCCTGTACATATTTAAAATAAATAGATGTGCACATAAAAAGAATTACCCCTATTATTACCCAAGGATGCAGGGGGAGTACCAGGGGAATGGCTCAAGTAACAAAACTTGACACCAGCGATAATAAAAGAGGGAACTAAAGCAAAGAGATCAGCCCAGTCTGCCGCCTTTCGAGTGCTTAATCAAAACTGACTTCTACTACTGCAGCTGCGAAAGAAATGTTTCAGGCCTGCCATTAATTTCCATACAATAACCCTCTAATGGGGGAGTTGCCGGGAGAGGAGGGCGATCAATCTGCTCTAATGACACACCAGAGACTCGGGGAAAATGCAAACTTGGAGCAATTTCATGGCAGGTGCAACCTTGGAAAGTACGGCCATTTTTCTGAGTTAATTTGTTCCCCTGATATGTTTGAAATCCATATTTGTATTTTAAAGGGCTAAAATGCAGGATGATTAAGAAATATAAGCAGATTTTTGTAAGCTGTTCAAGTGCGGTAGGTGATACATGAACGCCCCTCCTCGGAGCTAGGACAGCTGGATATCTTTTATCATGTGTTGCCAAAAAAGCAGGGAATAGGATTGTTTATTCCAGCGCTCCCTTTTTGTCTTTGGCCTTCCCACTTCCCTCCCCAGCCTGGTGCTCATTTATCTCCCAGCTGAATTGATCCCTAATACTGTAGGAAGTAATAATAGTAATAATCATGGGAACTGCTGGCAGTAATAGTTATTATTCTGATTATTGTTAGCACTTACAGTGCTCTGTAATGATAATGATTATTATTGCTGCAAGTTTTAAAACACATAAATGAGTTAACTCCGTCCCTGCTACGCTCTGGGTGCTGGCAGCTCTCACACATCTGAAAATTCCAGCTGCAAATCCTGACAGGAGCCACCAACCTGAGCAGGGACAGAGATCAGAGCTCATTTCCCTCTGGGGCTCGTCCTCAGTGAATATTTTGGTGAAATCTGTGGGGTTTTGCGCTGTCACAGTGGGGTGAGGCAGTTTGGGGTGGATGAGAGCCTTTCTGGGTCCCTGGAAGAGGGAAGATCCATGGAAGTGGGGTCCAGGCAGTGCCAGTGCCGGTGCTACCGGATGGGGGGCAGCTCCCCAGTGCGGACCTGCTCCTCCAGCTCTCCCCTGGCACCCGGGGCACCCTCGGAATTCCCGGCTCTGCTTTTCCCAGCTTTTCTGACAGCTGCTCAGTTCGGGAAGAGTCTCTTCCCCTTCTCCGCCTGCCCCCGGCGGCAGCAGGGTCCTGGCAGGGTGCAGAGGGGGTCGGGGGGTCCCAGAGCTGCCGGGGGAGCACAGGGGGTCCAGGCCCCCCCAGCATCCCCAGCCCTGCAGCCCGTTCCTCCTGTCACCCGCTGAAAGCCAGCCTCACTTATCCTGATTGCTCCTTCTCCTTTCTCAGCACTTAAGAACTCCAGCCAGAGCCTTTAAAAGAATTGAATTTTCAAGGGCTGGAAAGTGCAGGGGCTTTGCATGAGAATTGGTGCTGCTCTGCTCAGCTGCCTTTGTCCTTCCCCCTGTGCCCATCTGCATCCTCACATCCCTGCCTTTGTCACGGGCCCTTTGCAGTCAGAGTGAAGTGTGGCTTTTTTACATTAAAAGATGCTTTTTTACATTAAAGATGCTTTTTATTCTCCTGCTGCATTTATGGGATGCTCACAGCCTCTCTGCCGTGGCCATTGTTATGTTCTGGTTAAATCCTATTTTAAATACAACCCCTTCCCCACCTGCCCCAGCTGAGAAATTCCATTCCAGTTACACCTCCAAACTTCCCAGGGGTGAGCTTGCCGTGGTTTTTTCCTGCTCCCCTCCTCAGCTCCATCAGCGTGCTGGAACTGACAGACAGAACCATCGATTGTCTGGAGGAGATTGCAGGATTCCGGAAAGCTCCGTGGTGCCTTCCTGCAGTTCAGGCTGCAGTCAATGCAATGGAGTTTCTGCTTAATTCTCAGTGCATCGTCCAGATCCATTTATTGGACTCCAGCGCAGCAAACGCAGCAGGAACCCGAGGAGAGGCTGAACACAGCCCTGAGGGTGGCGAGAGCCCCTGCCCCGAAGTGTTCTCCTCATGATCCCACACTGACTCCAGGGCTCGGTGTTCCCCTCAGGATTTGTAAAGCCTGACTCTCTCGCTCTCCTGGAGGAGTTCAGAAACCCAGCTGGGCTCAGCTCGGCTCTGCTTTCTCCTGAATGTTGGTGGCAAAATCTCTGCTCCTGAGCAGCTCTTCACTCCCTGCCAGGTCCAGAGGGAAAGTGAGAGGGACACAGGTGGGGTTTAAATCTCTTAATGCCATAAAAAAAGAACTTGGAAATGAGACACTTTTAAACAAGATCAGACTTCTGGAGTAAATTCCTGAGGGAACAGAGCAGATTCACCATCCCCTGCATCCCTTACACCCTGAGCTCCCCGGGAATTTGCATCCTGGATCAGACAGCACCACCCCTTCTCCTCTGCTGGAGCTTTTATTCCCATCTCCCACAGGATGCCAAACCCTCTCCCTGTCCATCCAAAGGCAAGGACCTGTAAAAGGCAATTCAATTTCACAGCCCATAAACTTATATATCCACTTCTTGCATTTCTCCCCTTTTTGTTTATGATTCCAGAAAAATCTCCAAGCCTGCAATCTATATATTAATTTTTTTTTCTCTGAACACCCATAATGCAAAGCTGGACTCCAACCACTTGTTCACCAAGGAAAACTTCAGCAAAAGCTGGCAGAGATTGCAGAGTGCCTCTCTGGAGGTGGGTGGCAGGCAGGGAATTCGGGCTCTATTCCCATCAGAGGAAGCTCGTGGGTGCAGGCAGAGGGAGCAGCCTTGGGAATCCTCTTCCCAGTGATAAATTCCTGATCACTGCTCAGTAACCCCCGAGCCATCCAGCAGCAATCACGTGAGGTTTAAAGCAGCGGTTTTGTCCACGGGAAGTGGTGGGTTTGAGAAAATCCCGGTTTTTCCTCCTTTCTGCAGCCAGGGCTGTCGTTTGCCCTTTGAGCAGCTCCCGTTTGCTCTTCACTGTGCATAAACGAGCCCCAGATTAAAGCCAGGCAGAGGCTGTGACATTTCAGGAGGATGGCAGCGGAATAACTCATTTCACCATCTGGACAGGAGTCCCGGGTCCAGCCAGCCCGGGTGACTCCGCGCCTTGCTCGTATCATTGCTCTTCACCTCTGCTCGTAAACCTCCACCTCGAAAGTAAAATAATTTAATTAGGGCTGGGCAGCCAGGCTGCTGCTGTCACACTCGGTTAAACCAGATCCGTTGGAAAATCCCATTGGCACCGAGGCTGGAATAACGAACGTGCCGTTCATTAACAGCCTCGTCTTGGGGGCACTGGGAGGGGATCTCAGGCCCTGCTGGGGTGGGACATTGGGGACAGGAGTGGGAGCAAAGCCCGAGGAGGGTGACAGAGCCCCTGAAGCCGTGGCAGGAATTCTGGATGGAATTCTGGATGGAATTCCTGTGGAAACCCAGAACAAGGGAACAACACCGCGGCCTGGGAAAGGCGCAGGGAGATCCCAGCAGTGCCGGGATGTCCCTTCTGGGCCATCCTTTCCCTTAAACGGTCCCATGCCACGAAAAAAGGGAAGGCAGAACCCCGAGGACCCTGGAATCTTTTGAAGAAAACCCAGAACACAAATAAAGTCGTCTTGGTTTGAAGTTCACAAATATTTTGGAAGGCAAATGGATGGGAAGAGTTTAGCCTGCAAACACTCACTTGTCATGCAGCCTGACTGCTGCTTTCCAACGTGCTTTGATCCTCTCCCGTTTTTTTGGCCCAGGCATTAGATAATGCTTTAGAAGCCATTAGAAAAAATGGTGACAATTGAAATGCTTTGAAAAATGACAGTTTGATAGTCTAATAATAGCCCCTACGCTGATCTGGAGAAGGTTTTCTCTTCCGTTTTTTGTGATATTCATTATGTACAGTGCATTTCAAAAAGTCCTCTTCTCCCCAGTAAATAATTTAACCCTTTCATGACCTGCAGCCCTGCAAATGTGGAACAGAGCTGGGGATCCGTGCAGGTTTATGGAGGGATGTGCTCCATAAGGAGCTGCTGAAAGGTGCTGGGTTGTTGAGAGGAGGGGGAATGGAGAATTTGGCACCATTGGTGTTCGTGGGATGGGCTGACCGTGCAGGGTGAGGGCCCCATCCCCGCAGGCTCTCCAGGACGGTTTTCCATGGGCAGGAAATGCATCCTGGAGGCTGAGGTGGCTGGGAGCTCGCGTTTCATTGCAAGAGCTTGTTTTTGCAAGATGTTATTTGGCAGCGATAAATGAGCAACTTTCAAGCCTCAGAAGTGATTAATTTCTCACTGGAGCTGTCTCTGAGCCTGTCACAGCCTGACAATCCTGACATAAGTGTCATTTATAATGTCACAAGTCTATTCCACATAAATGTCATTACACAATTACTCCGAGGATGAGGAGAGCTTCACCGGGGGAAGCGCGTCTGGAATTAAGTCAATTATAGATCTTAATGTTATTGTTGGGTTGTCCCCCCTCATACAATTACTTTGTGTCTCACATGTTCGGTTTGTGCAAATTAGCAATTATTTGTTGCAGTGATAGCAGCAGGCGGCCCAGGTAGGGCTGGTGTCAGGGGAGCTCTGCACAGCCCCGGCGTGTCCCAGGCTCTGCGTGTCCCAGGCTCTGCACAGCCCCGGCGTGTCCCAGGCTCTGCGTGTCCCAGGCTCTGCACAGCCCCGGCGTGTCCCAGGCTCTGCGTGTCCCAGGCTCTGCACAGCCCCGGCGTGTCCCGGGCTGAGCTCACGGGGAACTCTGACAAGGAGCCCTCTCCAGACCCTCTCCTGCACCCCAGCTCCTCTCTGCCTCCCTGCACGGCCCCACCAGCTGGGCAGGCCATAAATCCCATGCCTTTGAGAGCGGTGGCTTCTCCTGATGAAATCCCGTGCCTTTGAGAGAGGTGGATTCTCCTAATGAGGGGCACTTTCTGGGCCGCCGAACAAAAACGGCGCTTTCTTGTCAGGAGGGCAGAGGAGTCCAGCAAATTCCCCTGTGCTGCACCTCAATTATGCCTCAAAATTGGCAAAACCAGAGCCTTCATTTAGTTCTAACAGGCTTTCATCCTCCTTGGCCCAGGCACAAACAATTCTGGGGCTGGGCTCAGTGCTCGGAGGAGATTTGAATTTATTTCGTGCCCGAGGTGTGGTGACGGTGCTGCCCGGCCGGGAGGGAGGCAGGATCTGGGGCAGTGCCACCATCCCCGTCCCTCCCGGGATCCTGGTGGGCGCCAAGCCCTTGGTTTGATCAGAGATCACTCAAACCCAGCTCCGTTTCTGAGCTGGGAACGGAGCTGCCTCTCGGGACACGGCAGAGATTGGTTCTGAGGGCTCGGAGCAGCTCTGCGCTGGCTCTGGCAGAGCACAGCACTGTGGCTCCACAATCTGACTCAGACACGGAAACGTGGAAAAGGGCCAGGAATTTCCATGAGAATCCTCCAGATTTGCACCACGACAACTGAGATGAGGATCAGGCCTTTCAAATTGCTCCCTTTGCCTGTTTGCTATTCTGGGAAGCTATTGTTCTCAAAGGGACATCTTTAAAGCAAAAGCTGGTAGAATAATTTATTTGCGAATAATTTATTCAGTGATTGATGGGAAAAGCTGCTGAATAAATAATTCACTGAATGCTAATGGAACATCAGAGATGGCCGAATAATGAAAATGTTTATTTGCAAATAATTTATTCAAAGGAAAATGCTGAAATGTATCAGCTCGATTATTCCTGGTGAATAATCCCATCCCTGGCCCGGCCCACTGTGACAAGTTGTACAGGGACGTCTCTCCCACCAAAAACAGAGCTCCAGGTACACAACCCTTGAGTGCTGTGATCTCCTGCTGTCCAGGAGGAGAAGGTTGGGTGAGAAAGGTCTCAAATGGAGCTCAGGCTAAAGGCCGGGCCCTGACTGCTCAGCCACGGGAGTTTCACCTCCCCAGCCCCGTCCAGCCCTGATTTATTGTTGTAAATAACAACAGCTCAGGTCTGGAACCCCCTCTGTAGCTCCAGGCCTTGCACAGCTTATAAAAACACGGATGGGGAGAGTCCTGATCATGGAATCCTGGAATGTCCTGAGCTGGAGGGACCCACAGGGGTCAATTCCAGCCCCTGGCCCTGCCCAGACCCCCCAAAACCCAACCTGGGCACCCCTGGCAGCACTGTCCAAGCCTCGGGGCCAGGACCATTCCCTGGTTCAGTGCCCGGCACCCTCCAGGAAAAGAAGATTTCCCAATATCCATCCTAAAAGCCCCAGCTTCACCCACAGGGTGACTCTTTTAGACACCAACTCTGAAAAGTTCAGTTCTAAATCTGCACTGACCACAGCAAATTCAGCAGCACTTTGGTTTCTGCTGTCCCTCAGACGTGTGGCCGATGTTCGGAGGGCCCAGGCTCGGGGTGCCCACTCGGAGCAGGTTCTGTGAGCCCTCAGCTGCTCCCTTTGCCAGAGGAGCCCTTTCCTGCTTTCCTGCGGCCGTGCAGTGGGGCGCAGGTGCTCCTGGAAAATGGAAGTGATTTGGTGATGATACTGGAGCTAATACCAGAAAAATCTAAATTACATTTTAAAAGGAATCTACCCTTTTATCTTTTAACCTTAGGCCTCTCCCTCTCATGTAGAAAAATCAATCTTGACTAATCTACTGACCAAGTGAAAGTGAAAAGGGGAACCCATATAATCATGTACTTTATCTTCTTTAAATATTTTTTTACAGAAGAGGAACTCATATAAACACGTACTTTATCTTCTTTAAAATATGTTTTACAGAGAAGCTCAGCAAAACATCCAAAGCTTCCTCGTGGCTCTTAGGAGAAAGCCGCATTGTCCTGAAGGAATCCATCACTGCTGCTGAGGAGGGTTTGGGGAGGCAGGGAACAGATCCCCCCGGCTGTCAGGTGTTTCAGGGAATTCCTGCTCTTCCCTGGCAGCTCTGCCTGGGCCCCCCCGCCCTCAGAACCTGCAGCAAACTGAATTTTGGGGCACTTTTCCACCCTCCTGGCGCTGCCCTACCTGGGTCTAAAAATACCGGAGCCGTGCTAAGGCCCCGCTGTTTGTTCCCTTTGTGAGCGCACCCAGCCACGGCTGGAGCAGCTCGGCGCTGGCTTATTCTCCGAATTTCTGGCGGTATTAGCACTGTCAGAATCCCTGATGTATCACCTTGCAGGGAGCCTAAAAGCTTGTCAGTGCCTTACTTTGCATTTGTGTTCTGGTTCAAAGCTGAAGGCACAGCTGAACTGGAATCTTTTCTCTGCGCTGCTGAAAGAAACCTAAGAGAAATCTCATTTTTAAAAAGTATGAAAGGACCATAAAAATAAGCCTTTCACTGAGCTGATCAACTCAGGCTCTGTATAACAAAAAGGATTCAGAATGAGCAGCTGATAATACAGGCTTTGGTTGGTGGGAAATGAATTAGAGATGGTATTTGAAAGGCCTATTTCATTTAGGTGTTTTGGTGGCATAAAACCAGCTACTACATTAGAGTGCAGCAAGCTCAAATATTATTTAAAAGTTAATTCGTATTTTTAGCATATAATTTCTAATTAACTTGCTGCAGTTATCTTGTTAAATGTCAATTAAATGTGGGAGCATTTCGCACAGGTTTCCTGTATTCATAAAGAGTAATTATACAGCCATTGCTCGTGTAGCCCTTATTATTGGTATAATCTACAGCTAAATATATCCCTTACATACTAATTATACATCACTAAGTGCTATATTGATAATCAGTAATTGATTTAGCACAAGCAATTGTCATGTTACCTCTTGAAATGTCAGCCTGGAGGATTTGGAATGAAAAGTTGTGGCCCCGTCTCAGGGCTGGGGCTGAGCTGAGCTGGGGTACCCGAGGCAGCTCCTGCAGGGACTGGGACTGCCCAGGATGGGTCCCTGGGATGGGCTCCTGGGATGGGTCCCTGGGATGGGCTCCTGGCGTGCCCAGGTTTGGGTTGGAAAGGGGAGAGTGGCTCTGCTGCTGAGAAATGAGGACAGACTGGGCTGAAAAGGAATTCAGTACAAAAATAAGGGCAGAGGCAGGAGGGGGCTTTATCCCCAAAAATCCTTCTTTTGAAATCACAGGAATCCCAGGATGGTTCGGGTTGGAGGGACCTTAAAAATCATCCCATCCCACCCCTGCCGTGGCAGGGACACCTCCCACTGTCCCAGAGTGCCCCAAGCCCCAGTGTCCAGCCTGGCCTGGGACATTCCAGGGACCCAGGGGCAGCATCAATTACAACCCAACAATTAGCAGGAAGTACCTGAAACCCCAATTAACTGTGATCTATAACTGTGGTCGTCCAGATGAAAAAAGGGAACAAAAAACCNAGAGTGGCTCTGCTGCTGAGAAATGAGGACAGACTGGGCTGAAAAGGAATTCAGTACAAAAATAAGGGCAGAGGCAGGAGGGGGCTTTATCCCCAAAAATCCTTCTTTTGAAATCACAGGAATCCCAGGATGGTTCGGGTTGGAGGGACCTTAAAAATCATCCCATCCCACCCCTGCCATGGCAGGGACACCTCCCACTGTCCCAGAGTGCCCCAAGCCCTGTCCAGCCTGGCCTGGGACATTCCGGGGACCCAGGGGCAGCCCAGCTCCATGGCTGACCCCCCTCTTCCCAGGCAGCATCAATTACAACCCAACAATTAGCAGGAAGTACCTGAAACCCCAATTAACTGTGATCTATAACTGTGGTCGTCCAGATGAAAAAAGGGAACAAAAAACCAGAAAAGGAAAAAAACCAAAACCCCACCACAGAGCAGCTGAGAAGGCCTTAATTAGATTTGCACATTTGCTGCCCAGCAGCACCTCGGAGCAAATATTATTCCCAGTCCCTCCCAGGCTGTCTCTGGTGTGAGCCCTGCCCCTCGCTGGCTGGCTGATGATGTTTCTTGCTCTGTGGGTGTATTTGGGGTTGGATCCCCTGTCCCCTGCAGCTCGGGGGATGTCGGGCTTGGTTTGATGTTATCCCAGCAATGAATTCCCCTTCCCCATCGCTCTGCATCGCCCGTTTCCCGCACACAGCCCAGCACCGAGCAGCAGCCTCTGCTCCCTCCCCGTTTGGGCTCCCCCCTCGCTGGCAGAGGTATTTAAATTAGGCCACGTGCTGGGCTCTTGCCCTTGCCTTCGCTCCGTGTTTCCTGAGGCAACCAATTTTATAGATCTGGGAAATGGAATCAATGTGGAGCTGGATTGTCCTTATGAGATCCTCTTAATATCCCAGGAGAGGGACTGGGCCGGTACACCAGGATTAAGGGAAGGGAAAATGACTGAGGGCAGGGTTCTTCGGAGGGCTGTTTGTGTGCACGTCCTGGACAAATATTGAAATGTGGAAAGCAGGATCCGGGGGTTTGTGGAGCTTTAATTGAAACCGTTTGTAATCTTCATTCTCTTAAATGACACTTTTTATCTTCCTTGGGATCACATGGCAGGTTCTGCTGTGCACTGAGTTCATAAAATATACAAAAATTCAGTGTTCTTTGGAGAAAATTCATTTTGAGTGATGGGGCAGGGACAGCAATTCAAATAATAACTCTGAGTGATATAAAAATGAACCCATTCTTCAGAACGCTAAAGCTCTGCAGAGCTCTGTGGCCACCACCAGCTCATTTCCATTTTGCATGAAAACAAATTTTCCAAAACTCAATGAAAGACTTGCTTATTTCTGGGTAACTTTTTTTTTTTTTTATTGATTCATTGAAGACAAACTTTTCTGGCTCGCTCGCAGCATTCCCTGCGAGTGGGGGAATGTGTTTGCTCACAGTCATCCCTTGGTGCCGGTGGTTTCATAACCAGAGTTCATTAGAAATGGAAATGGAAGGGAATTAGGTCGGCTGCCCTCGGGGAGCAGTCGGGAGAGGCAGGAATGTCCTTCCTGAGGGGACAGCTTTGCTTTTCTGGGCTGGAGGAGCAGCCCCTGCCCAGTCCCTCTCGGGGACACTCCCGACTCTTGGTTGCTGCCGTTTTTCTGTCCATTCCCTCTCTGCATTCTGTTTGTCTCCTCTTTTTGAACTCAGTTTTTATTTTTCCGCTGCCAAGCAGCTCCATCAGCTGACCTGGCCCTGCTGCAGGGCTGGAAGTTCCTCCTGCCAGGCCTGGCTGTCCCTGTGCTGTCCCTCGGTGTCACCGGCCACGGTGGAGGGACTCTGCTCCCCTCATTCCTGCCCAGCTCCTGCTCAGGAACATTGATCCCGAATGAGCAGCAGGATCCCCATTTCCCACCCAACTGTTCCACAGCCCAATCCCCAATCCTGGGCATTTGCTGTGCATTCAGTGAATTTTCCTTCCAGTTTCCATCCTATTGGGTGTGGTTTGGGGGAAGCAGAACACCCTGAGCCCTGTTGAGCCTCCTCATTAGGCTCAATTAAAATTCTGTCCTCATTTCCTTGAAAATGGTCCAATATCCCTGCAAGAGGCCTTTCCCAGGGCTGGGCTCTCCTGTCAGCTCCTCAGCTGCAGCAGGAACCTGGAATGCGGGAGGAAGAGGAGACAGGGGTGCTTGGCCAGGCCTGGAGGGAAGGAAGGGGAGTTGGAGATGAGCTGGAAGGGGAAGAACAGCAAGAACAGTCAGGGCTGAAGATGATGAAGATCAAGCATCTAAGATTAGAGCCCTAGGAGTTCTCTCTCTGCAGCATGTGGTGGAATTTTACCCAATTTGCAGTCTTGGCATTTGCTTTTCTATTTTTTTTAATATATGCTCATATATTTACCAAATTCTAGAAAGAAAAAAAAAAAGGAACTGGGAGTTATATGGATTCAGCGTGCGTAACGAAAATGTGATACCACATATTCCCTGTGAATATTTTCAGGATAAAAAGGCAGAGAGAAATCAGATAAATGCATCAAAAGGAGTCAGCTGTCTGCCAAACTTGTTTTAAATATCAAATTAGAATATAATGGTATGCACAGTTTCCATATCCAGTCATGGCGTTATTGGCAGGGACGGGAAGGTGACGCAGCTCTGAGTCCTCCTACGTCCCTGGATAACGGCTGGAGTGATAAATGGAATAAAAGCAGTTCTGGGATCAAGTGCAGGCTGGGCTGGACATTCCTGGGGTTCAGACAGGGGCGTGACAATTCCTGTGGCAGAGGCCATTCCCAGGGGTTCCCTGCTTTGGGTGCCGTTCAGGGCTGGGCTCCTTTGGACAGGGGGAAGGATGAGGAAAGTGGAATATATTCCCAGGATCTAGCTGAAGATGTATCGCTGCAATATTTCTGATGCTGTGGTCTCTGCTCCCTGCTGGCAGCCCCGGCTCTCCCGGAGCTCCGGGCTGTCTGTCAGAGCCTCGCTGCCTCACACACGGAATATTTGTTCACTCTGACGATTGGAGGCAAACAGGGAGGTGCTGTGCTGTGGAAGGGTTTTTCAGATAACTGCCTGAGGCACCAGACATTTTGGAATCAAAATCTGGAAAGCAGAGTCATTATTTCTGTTGTTTTAGTGCCTGCCTTTATTCTCTTTCTTATTGACAAATGTTCCTTAACCCATCTTGCTGTGGGTGGTTTTCTTCACGTTTGCACTTTACAGAGCTGTTAAAAAAGGAAAGAAGACAGAAAAACAGACTTTATTTAACCGTCTTGGCAGGGTGTCCTCCTTCGTGCTCCCTCACCCTTTGCTGTCTCTTCTTTGACTTCTGATCTATGGACAGAGGATCTGAATCTGCAGCTTTCCTTGGGAGGTGGGAGTGGAAAGTGTCCAAATGGGGGTAGAAAGGAAGTTTCTCTTTGGCTTCCCTCTGGCACAGTGCCAGACAAATCCCAGTGTTCCCCTGCTGCAGGAGCCACCTTAGGGGTACAAATAACCTCCCTGGGGGAATGTCTCAACACTGAAGAGGCTCCACAGGGCAGGGGGACACTCAGCAGCCCTGGAAGTGCCCGGAAAATGAGCGGAGACCTGAGGCTTCATGGTATGGGGTGGCTGGGTCATGGGTTGGACTTGATGATCTTGGAGTTCTTTTCCAGCCTTGGTGATTCTGTGATCCATCCCTGGGGGTGTGGTTTCAGCCCCATCCCGGGACTCAGGTCAGGGTCTGGGGGGCTGTTAGAGCAGAGCACTCAGCTTGTGCTGCCCAGAGTTGGGTTTAGGGTGTGGAAAACACAGAGCAAGTGAATCAAGGGCTGTGAAAATGGGGAGAAAAATGGAGAGGAGGTGACAGGACTGGGAGTGCACAAATCTGTGTCCCAATGACCTCGGGGGTCTCAGGTGCCTGGAAGGAATTCATGGTTATTCACGGGCATAAGGGTGAAAGAGAAAAGGGAAAGGATGGACTGGGAGGCTCCGAGGAGCGGGGAATGGTTCCTGCCAGCAGCAGTGAGAGCAGCAGGGATGAGCTGCTCCTCCCCTGCCGGCAGCGCGGAGCTGCGATCCCCCCGTGAGCCCCACAAATCAAAGGGACAATCTGCGAGTCCAGGGCGGCTCTGTGCGCTCCTGGCGGGGACAGTGACAGAGAACACCCCCGGGAGCAGCTCTCCCGGCTGAAGAGTCTGAGCACGGCCCGAGCAAGGAGAGGTTCTCAGCGAGGGAACATTTGTCACCAGCGCTGCTCGAAGCGCACAGCGGAGTTTTTGGTTAGACAGCCCTCTTAAGGCATCTCGCACTGTTGCAGGAGCTGCTCCAGAATTCGCGTCCTGCAGGAGGAGCAGAGCCTGGGGCGGTTTTCTGTCGCTGCTCCGCGAAGCCAAGGGCTGAGGGCACAGAGCCGTTCCCTGCTGGCATCTCTCCTTTGGGAATGTCTGGGCTGGCATCAGGATGTGGGGGTTCCCTTCTGTTCTGAGGGACACGGGGAGCAGCCCCCGCTCCTGCGCTGAGGGGTTCGGGTCTCTGACCTGTCCCAGAGATCAGAGGCAGCAGTGGAGCCGCTCAGGAGGAGCAGGAGAGGGGCTCCTTCAGCCTGGCCGGGGAGGGACATCAGGGAAAGGGGTTTTGTGCACAGAACTCTTGGGAACTGCTCTTAAAAGGACAAAATTTCCCTCGTTATTTCATTTATTGATTTATTATTTATTTGCGTTTCCTTCTTTATTGGCAGTACTGACAGGCACCTGATAAATGGGAATTGCACGTGTTTGTCTCCTCAGCAATCCCTCAGACCCAGGGATTAATCTGTTGCAGAGGTGCTGTGGGAGCGGGATTGGGGATGCGGGATTGGGGATGCGGGGCTGGGAGCAGGGCTGGGAGCAGCCCCGCGCTAGAGGGGGCTCTGTGACAGCGGCTCCGGCCCCGCTCCGGCCGAGCCGCGGCTCTCAGCCTCCTCCTGCAGGAAAAGCCCCGAACCCGTCCGTGAGCGAGCCCGGAGCTCCCCCGGCGCTCGCTGCGTCTGCCCAGCTCGGGCTCACCCGAGCAGCTCGGGGGGTTCCGGAGGCGGTTCTTGATGCGGGTTAAAAACCGAACGGAAAATCTCAGCTCCTTCTCGGTTTTGCACAGCCACTGGCTGAAAAAAGCAGCGAAACCCCTCTGCAGACCAGTTTGAGCATCTCACGATGAGCCTCCCGCAGCGCACGCCGTGCCCAGCTCAGGGGGCTCCAGGGGTGGTTCTCTGTGGGGAGCTGGGACCCTGCAGGAATTCAGTGGCAATGGTCATTAACGCCAAGGAAGAGGCTTCCTGGCAGCCTTTCCCCGTGGGGTGTCCTGAAACACCCCCTGGATCTGAAAACTTCCGTAAACGTGAAATGGGTTGGTTTTACCCCGGTTTACAGCGCCTGACGCCCGTGGGGGTGTGTGGGGATTTCATTGTGAGCTGAGCAAACCCCAACAGCCTCAGCTCGGCTCAGAGAGGAGTTTCAGGCACGGGAGAGGGGCAGGGAAATGGGGAATGGGGATTTCTGGCAAAGACTACGGGAGCAGAGAGGGGAGGCGCAGCTCTGGGGGCTGAGGCTGCAGCGCTGGTGCTGGGCTGGGCTCTGCTCGGAGCCCGGCACCTCCCAGGGACCGGCCTGGCTTCACTCACAGCGGCAGAGCAGAACTTTTAATTGCTGTGTTGCAATAAACTGAGTGTGACACATAAATATTGCAAGTGTCGCAAGTACCCAAATCACAGCAGCAAATTCTCCGCTTTTTTCTATCCTGGGCCAGGATGAGCAGGTTTTTTCCAATTGGATTGCTGCTGTAATAGAAATATTACACTGACAGCCAGGCTCGCTCTCCCACCTAATGCATTTTCAACTTTTTAATGCTGATTTTGGGAAATGTGGCTCCTGCAATTTGCACCCAGCTCTCAGGAAGTGATGCGTTATGAGAGCATCTCAGGTACCCACAGAAATCACTTCCACCAACAGCTTTACAGGTGGAAGTGCTTTAATTTGAGGAGATTGCTGCAGAAATGGTGGTTTCTGCTTTAGCCTGTGAATTAAGGACCCTGGGAAGCTCAAACACTTCTGCTGGAGCTGCTGGGGAACAGGGGAGGGTCCAAGTGCAGCCTGGGAGCCACAGAGGAGCTTCCCAGCCTCCTCTGCAGGAGCACAACAATTGCTCCCAGAGAATGAAGTCAGAGCACTGTGGAACCAGCTCCAGTGGGAATTTGGTATCGGCATTGGGATGCCCCAAACACCCAGGCACTGTGGATTTGCATTAAAAGAGTTTTTCTAGCCAGAGCTGGGGCTTTGGGGACTGGGTGTTCTGAGGGACTGAAGAGTTTATTAAATTCAGTTTCCATTTGTGTGCAGCCTCACGGGCGGAGAGCAGATTGGTTGTGAAATTTTCATCAATTGGTCATTAGTGGGTCATCAGTTTGAGGCTGTGGCTGAGGCTTTCACAAGCGCAGCGAGGCTGGAGCAGAGCCCGGGCAGGGCTGGCCCGGGGTTCCCAGTCCTGGGGGACGCTCCCAGTTCCACGGTCTGGGGTCAGTACTGGGGACAGGGCTCTCAGACGCCTCTGCTGGCGCTGAGTTGCTGCTTCCTATTCCTGCCTGAATGGAAGAGATGGAGTTTTCAGAGCTGTCAGTCTGGGCTCCACCAGAAGCAGCAAAAATAAACTTAAAAAGTAAATCTTGAGCGACTGGAAAAGAAGGTGCTTTGAGGCTGTTATCCCAAGCCAACTTGCAGCCTAAGCAGAATCAACTCCAGCCTTTGCCAAGCCGAGGGTTCCCAGAACGCTTTGATTCCCCCTCCTTTTCCCTGCATTGTTTGGCACTTTCAGGGTGCAGCCCCAGCAGGCGGCCCAGGCAGGGCAGGAGGCAGGAGGTTTTATTTATCTATCTATCTATCTATCTATCTATCTATCTATCTATCTATCTATCTATCTATCTATCTATCTATCTATCTATGGCTCCCAGACTGGCCTGGTGTTTGCTCTGGAAAAGAAACAGGAAAAAAGTTGTTCCTCTTGTCTTCCTCTTTCGGTTCCAATTAATCTGATTTGTGTTCGGCAAGAGCCATTCCCGCTGCACCCGCAGCGCAGCAGCCTTGTAACCACAGCTCCTTCTACATAAATCAATCTCTGTTTAATTTCAGCCTGGACTGAATCTGACCAAACCCTCAGGAATTGGTTAGAAAAGCTCTACAAGTGCAGCTTTTTATTTGGATCAATTCTGAGGGCTGTAGGCAGCTACCCTGTAATGTAATCACTGCTCATAGAGAGTGGAGCTGGAATTCTTTATTGTTCATGATGCAAATCAGAGAATGAATTCGGGATCCTCTCTGCTGCCCACATTGTCCCCAGTTTGGGAAATTCAACTTGCAAGTTAAAAGTAGGAAAGTTTTCAGTACTGCAAGCAAGACTCTTATTTTAAAATATTCATTTTTAAATTATTTATCATTTAACATCCATATGGCTGCGGTGTAACAGGGCTACATTATCTATGGACAGCTAATAACTTTAATTGGGCTTTAACGAGGAAAATGCTTTATTTGTGTGTGCAGCCACGTGATCCTCAGCCACACGGAATGAGAATGAGCCTGAGGATGAGGGGGTTCATAGCTCAGCCACTGTGGATATCCCAGAGCTCAGGCAGGCAGGAGATCCCCAGTGCCGGGGTGAACGTCCCTCGCCCCAGGGCTGGTTCTGCTTGTCACAAACCCCCTGGGCAGACACTGGGGCTGGGAGAGGCTCTTGGAAAGCCAAGAATCCTCAATTTTATCAAGAAATGGGACAGGGTTGGGACCAGAGGATCTTTAAGGTCCCTTCCAGCCCAAACCATCCTGGGATCCCATGAAACTCCGCAATCCCACCCTTGGCTTTCAGCTTGGGAGGAGTTTTGCATTTCTTGATGAAGCTCAGGCCAGGATTTTATTTTTTTCCAAGTCTTCTCCTACCTGCTGGTGAATGAATCCCAGAAAGATTTCTGTCACTCTACAATGGGAAAGGAGACAGATTGCACCGTTGCTTCAGCTTTCATTTTAATACCTGCCAATACCACTTTGCAAATCCTGGAGTGTAATGCTAAAAAAAAGGAGAAGTGTAGCTAACATGAGGTTAAGAAATGTCTTTAGTGTGTAAAATACGAAGCTGGATGACACATAGGCAGCTGCAGATGCACTAATTTGATTTCATGCCTTAGAATCAACTGTTCTCCTGCACGGAGAGGCACATTTACATCCATCTGTCAGAGCAGCCTCCTCGTCTTGCCAGAGCTCCTCGGCTCCTGTTTCACCCCAGGTTTTCATCCCGTGCTCTGCTCGCGGGGGCGACGGTGGAGCAGCCCTTTCATTTCTCAGCCCACCCGTGCTTTTCAGGAACTTACAACCAAAATCGATTTATTTTTTATCCCACTCCCCGTTAATTTCTCTTTCTCCCCAGTCTCAGGGGTTATTACCGGATTAGAGGTAATACAGAACAGAGGATCTGGGTGTTGGAGCTTTAATCCTTAAGAGCCAGAGCCCGGCTGCAACGCTGCGTCCGTGGCACGGGGTATCACCGGGCTTGGGGCAGAGTGGAGGAGCTGGGACGGCGCCGGGCAGCCTGGGGGACACTGGGGGATACTGGGGGGGCACAGGGAGGGCACAGAGGACACTGGGGGGCACAGGGGGGCACTGTGGCTGGGGAGAGTGGGCTTGGCACGGGAACAACGAGGTGCCAGGAGAGTGATGGAATATCCTGAGCTGGAAGGGACCTGGATCCCTGCCTGGGAAGGGTTGGATCCCTGCCCTGGATCCCTGCCTGGGAAGGGCAGCACGGTCCCAGCAGGTGCCTCAGGTGTCCCCGCAGGGCTGTGGCTCCCCCACCCCAGGCCAGGCATCCCTGCCAGGTTTGGTTCCCCCACGCCGCACACCGCGCTGAGAATCAGGTTTAGGGCTCGTCCTGCGCTGTAGGAACGAGCAGAATCAATATCTTTCATATTCTCGGCACAGCAGGAGATCCTGGAGATAGAAATGGAAGGTGTCTGAGCAGCTGCTGGAGCAGCCAGAGCTCCCCTGTCCTTTCCAGCTTCCTTGGAGGGAGCGACTCACAGAGCTCCCCAAAAGTTACAGCTGGGGGGAGTTAATTGGTTCATTTCAATACAACTTCCATCAAGGTGCCGTCGCCCCTCAGATATTAATTAGCAATACTTCACCGAATCTGTTGTGCTCATTCAATTAAACCGTGCTTTAAACAAACCCTGGGTGGAAATATTGCACCGGGAGAGAATCCTGGGGAGCTGCTGGGCCTGCGGGGCTGGGGCTGAGGGGTTTCTGCTGCTGCGAGACACAAGGAGCTCCTGGTGCCTTTCTCGGGTTGTGGGGAAGAATCAATTCATGGCAGAGCCTGTAACAAACTCTTGGCAAAGGGAAACAAAAAGCAGAGGTCGGTGCTGAAGCTGCGTGAAGCTTCTTAATTTTTGCTTCATGAATTTCTGTGGCGCTGCACCGACTTTAGAGTGAAAAGGGAATTGTCATGTCCTTACCCCAGGGAGAATTACACGAAAAGGGAATTGTCATGTCCTTGCTCCAGGTAGAATTACACGAATTCCAGCTGGAAAGCACAACCAACTGCTTGGAGCTGGGCTGGGCAGCGTCTCCTGCTCTTGGCTGCGCTCCTGGGAGGTTTCAAACCAGCAGCTGCCACAGGGAAAGGGACAGAAAAAATGCCGGGAGTGCCAGCCTGGCTCTGCAGGAGCCCCCTGAGCAGCATTTACAGGATTTTGGAGCAGTGGCCAGGGCAGGAGCTGGGAGTGTTATCTCCCCGCTGTATCGGGACTGATGAGATAACGCTCGGGGTCAGGCGGGGCTCGGCGGTGCCAGGAACGCAGGGATTCAGTGGCTTTGTGAGACTCCCGAGTCCTGAAGCACCTTGATTTCTTTCAAACATTTGGAACCTTCAATGTGCTTGAAAAGCCCTTGATTTCTGTTATTCAGATGCACAGAGAGCGCGGTCCTGCTCGGGTGATCTGTGATGGTGTGCGAGGGAAACTCCTCCTGTGCAGAGCTCTCCTGGCGGGGCAGGGGCGGCTCTGGGGATGCTCGGAGGGCTCAGAGTGAGGGGTTTGGTCAGGGAGGCAAAGCCCAGCCTGGCAGGAGCACGGAGCCCTCCAGAGCGCTTTGCCCCGATCCTCGGGCAGCAGGAACGGCTCTGGGCGGGTTTAGCATCGCCGGGTGAAGCACAGGAGAGGGAATCTCCTCTTTCTCTTCTAATTTCATCTCCTCCAGCCTGGAAATTAGAACTGCTTCCTCAGAGGGACCTTTACCTTCCACATCACACCGCCTCTCCCTCCCCCTCCGCCTCGCCAACGCTTAATGGGCTGTAGGCAGCCAAAGCGCGAGGCCGGGAGCGGAGAGAAATGATAATTCATCCGGGATGGAAGCAGGAGGCAAAATGTAATCCATCATATCTGCTCCATCTCATTATGGAGGTGAGATACAAGAGAGGGCAAGCTGTTAATAAACTGGTGGATGAAGTTATTTTACCAATCTGTTACAGCGAGCGCGGACAGACAGGGGCAGAAGTGCATTATTCACACCTTTCCCTAATCCTTTTGTTCCTCATGCCGCGGCAATGACTTTGTACAGCCGGGAGCGCAGCCTGGCTCGGGGGGCTCACCTGACACCTCCTGTTCTCCAGCCTGCGGGTAAATCCCCTTTGGGGGCTGCGGGAGGGACCCCCGGCTGGAGGGGACAGGGGGTGCTGGCTTTGGAGCCGTTCTGTGCCACAGCCACAGCGGATTCTCCCCCGGGAACTGTGTCCCCTGTCCCCAGGGGCTCTGCGAGCTGCCCCTGCCATCCCTGCGGGCTCTGAGGGGCTGGAGGAGGTCAAGGGAGCCCGTCCTGCTCCTGCTGGGGAACATTTTGGGCATTCTGGGTATCCCTGGTGTCGCAGCTCCCTGTGCCCGGACACCCAGCAGCCCGGGGGTCCCATGTGCCGCAGCGCTGGGGCTTCCTGGTGGGGGTCCTGTTCCCCTGAGACTCCCAGGTCTGGGAACCTCCTGAGCGCTCCCTGCAGCCCTGGGAACCCCCTGAGTGCTCCCCGCAGCCCTGGGAACCCCCGGAGTGCTCCCTGCAGCTCAGCAGGATGG